>MU223134.1:3017976-3050558 GCA_018584345.1 Thuja plicata | reverse complement strand
GAGAGACCTCTATATAGGTATAGACTGGTGACTCTAGAAAGATCTAGTAAGCTCCACCGATAGCTGGAAGAGTTAAGAAGGCGGTTCACGATCAAGGGAATGAGTGTCGAGTAATTATATGCCACAAACAAATGCATATAATAATGATGGCAAATCCAACTAATAGTTCAGCACCGCAATCATTCTCTAAAAGGGAAAGCGGAGTAAGCAGAATCCCCTGATGCTAACAACATCTCAAAAGGAGGATACAATCAATATTGAAACATAAGTTATCAAGACTAGGTATAAAAATATAGGAGAAAACCAAAATTAAATTATTCCAAAATGGATATACCATTTGCACCTAAATTTGCTAGATTGTCTGCGTCAGAATTGCCCTCCCGATAGGTGTGTTTTACAAGAATATCAGAGAAGGACTCTAGAATGTGATTAATTTCTTCAATTTTAGAATAATGCCTTTTTGTTATTGCTTAACATTCTCTTTAAGATTTTTATTATATTCTTGTTACTTGACTCTAACTAACCATTTCCTTGTGGATGGTAAGGGGAAGAGTATGACAAACTATTACCATAGGTATTGCAAAAGTCAGAGAACTCGTTGGATCTAAAACACATGCCATTATCACAAACAATCTTGCAAGGAACACCAAACCTTGTTAGTATATTCTCTGCTAGAAATTTTATCACCACCTTGCTTGTAGCTTATCTAGAGGGTATGGCCTCAACCCATTTAGTAAGTAATATGCTTCAACTAAAATCCATTTGTGTTGCCCACTGGAAACATCACCAATTTCACCAATAAAATCTATCCCCTGCATTTGAAATGGCTCCTCAGTGGACAAAGTTTTAAGGGGCAATGCACCATCATATTTTAGTTTCCCTGAAAATTTTTGACAAGCCTCACATTTTCTAACACATGTATAACAATCCTTAAACACATGTGGCCAATAATACCCAGCATGTAATAACTTGTGGGCAGTAGTTCTTGCTGAAAAGTGGCCACCACATACTCCATCATGCAACTCCTTCAATACTAAATCTGCTTGGTACATATCTAAATAATATAAAAGAACATCCTCTCTATTTTTCCAATACAGGTCACCTTGTATCAAAACATACCTAGATGCTTGTAACTTTATTGTTCTTTTTATTATCATTTAAACCTTCTTAACATTTCATGTGCTTTAAGAAATATACTATATCAGTATACCAAGGACATTTCTCAATACTCACTATTGATTTATCAGAGTTCATCTGGTTGACTTGAACTGCCTTGAGATTTGATTCAACCATAAGTTTAGCATGACCATGTCCTCTAACCAATTTCATGATTTGGATCTCCATGTCAAACTCTTGGATCTGATTCACCCATCTGCATCTTCTGCCTGTAACCACTGACTGCCTAAACATGTCTTTAACTGTTGCATTGGGTACATAAGTTGTCATCTTTGCCCTTACCAAGTACGACCTAAAATATTTCATTACTCTAACAAGGGTATAATCTTGCTTCTCATTTATGTCATAATTCAATTTTGTTGCTTGAAGAGTTTTAATGAAAAATGTTATTGGTTGTTCATAGCCCTCATCATTATTCTATAACATAACAACAACAATAGTATGATAAGAGGCAAAAGAAAATAACTGAAATGGTTTAGAGAAATCAGGTATTTTAAGGACTGGAGCTTCCTTTATTGCTTTCTTAATATTAGCAAATGCCTATAGGGCCTCATTCATCCATTTAATCTTTGCACCCTTTTTGAGCATCTTCACAATAGGTTTAACTATTTCTAAGAAATTTGGGATAAGTCTTCTTACAAAGTTTATTTGTCTGAAAAGGGACTGGATACCTTTAACATTTTTAGGGATCTAGATTTTATCTATAGCTGGAATCCTTTCAGGGTCTATTCTCACACCATATTTTGATACAATGTGTCCAAGTAACTTCCCTTCAGTTACTCCAAAGTGACATTTCTCTGGGTTTAGAGATATCCCATATTCCAGAGCTCTTTTAAATATTTGTTCCAAATGTTTACAATGCTCCTCTGCCCTTTTTGAATATGCAACCAGATCATCTTGATATACAACCATGATGAGATCAATCAGGCCATCAAAAGCCACATTCATCGCTCTTTGGAATGTTGCTCCTACATTAATTAACCCAAAGGGCATCCTTGTATAAACATATGTTCCCCAAGGAGTGGTAAAAGTTGTCTTGTATTGCTCTGACTCTTTAACCTTCACTTGGTTGTATCCTGAAAATCCATCCATCATAGACAATAATTCATTTCCAGCAACCTTCTGTAATAGAGCCTCCATATTAGGTAATGCATAGTTATATTTTAAAGATGATACATTCAAGTTTATAAAATCAACACACAACCTTATATCTCCATTTTTCTTTCTAACTGGGACCAAGTTTGATACCCATGTAGAATGTCTTATAGCCACTATTATTCCTGCATCCCTTAGTTTGACAAGCTCTTCCCTCATTTTAGGGGCTAGCATTGGGTTTATAGGATAAGTCTTCGCGGAAAGCCTTAAGCTCATCATATGACCATGCAAAAATATGCCTATATTTTCTCAACAAGGCTGTCAAATCAGCCTTGATCTTAGGAGTGAACTTCTTGCCTATGTATACTTCCTTTAGAGCATGATCACTTCCCAAGTTGATCTTTTCAACTTCTTCATGCTTTTCAATTGTCCTACCCACCTTAAGATTTTCTTGTTCATCAAAAACTCCTTCAAGTGCTACCAAGCCTCTAGGAATTTTGTTTGTCTTTAACTGCACCACTTCCTTTCCAAGAAAAGTTTATTTTCTATCCTGATTCTCTACATAGCCATTCCAATCTATGCTCTGATCCTCATATCTATCTTTGCTCATAACAAATTTGAGAAGATCTCTGTCATCTTCAAACACTTGTCAATTCTACATATTGTCAAGAATTGATGGTATGTTCTTCATCTCCATCTGCACAATCTCATCAAAAGGATTATCAACCTGCCTGATGGCTGAATTAGAAAACAGGTCTGCAAGGGAATTCTCTGATCTTTCTATCCATTTGATTGAAAATGCATAAAAAAATTCAACTAAATTCTTGTATTGTTTTAATCTAGGATTTTTAGTTGTGAATTTATTTCTGACTTGAGAAACAATTAAATCAGAGCCACCATAAACTGAAAGCATCTTAATACCATAAGATTTTGCAATTTGTAAACCAAGGATTAGTGCTTCATATTCTAAAATATTATTAGTACATTCAAAATTTAACAAGAAAGAAAATTTTAAAATCTTACCACATGGAGATACAAAAGTGATCCAAGCCCCATTACCTTCCTTATTGCATGCTCCATCAAAAGTCATTTTCCAAAGCTCTTCATGATTCTCCTACAAATGCACTTCAATGGGGCTACTAGATTTTAGTGCTGGTTTATTAATACTCACTTGGAAATTATCCATGTCTAGGTGACAGAAGTTTATTGTCTCCATCAAAGTGTCTTCTTCGATTACATATGGGGATCTTGGCTCCCTATTGATTCTTACTTCCCTTCCATCCACTAGAATAGTAGCATAAGACAAATATAATTAAATATGACCACCTACTAAATTAGACTACTGTCTAGATAAAAGCATTCCATAATTATCAGAAACTTCTACAACAATAATATATGTTTTGTATGATACTTCAGGACAAGTAGGAAATTTAAATTCCACATTTTTCATTATACCAACAACGGGTATAGATCTATTGTCCATAGCATAGCATCTTTCATAAGTTGCGTCAACCTTCATTCCAAGTTCCTTCATAACTTCTGAGGGCATGATGTTAACTGATGCTCCTGAATCTATCATACAATTCTTAACAAATTTATTGTTAATCATCAAAGTGAGATAAAAAAGGATCAACTTGTGTTACATTATGAGCAATAGTAGTTCCTAAATAAACCACTGGTGGTTCTTCATTTATTGGTCTCTGATTAGATTCCTCTTTAAAAATGTTACCTAAATTGGACAACACTTTCAAAACCTCATCTTTGTATTCAGATATTTTCATCATCTCAAATAAAGGAATAGGAATTTTCGCCTGAGATAAAGCATTTGATATAAAAGAACTATTATTGGGAGTAAACTTACTGACCATTGGTTTCTCTTTTGGCTTTATCAGTTTAGGAGCTTGATGATGATCTACCTGTTGCCCTAGCTTTGCAGTATCATCTTTGATCTTTAGTGTGTCTGGTTGGCAGATCTTCTTCTTTGATGCTTTGATAGACATTCCAACAAGTTTCCCTTGATCAACATTTATTGTTCAATTACTTAGTTTGTAATTACTCCTTGCTTCCTTAATTACTACAACAATATATGCTTCTTTCTCCTGATTTTCTAACCTCCTATTGACTGGAAGTTCTCCTTATTTCCTATCACATTCATATATCCTATTTAGATCATTGTGGTATACATAATCCTCATCAAAAGAACTGTAATCATCTCTTCCCCACATGGGTTCAGATGAAACATTATTCACTATGGGTTGTTGATCATCACTCTAATTTTCATTCTCTTGCATTCTCTGGGCCATAACATAATTATCAGGAGAATGTGGTAGTGTGCAAGCTTCACACCAATGATTTCTCTCCACCAAATGGTTGTTTCTTTTCAATGGATTAGATGTTTCTTTAGCATAACTTTTCTTTTCAGGTTTACCATCTTTCCAACTAGTATTATAGGGCATATCTTGCAATCTAAATTTGTCATTTTTAGGGAATGACGACCTATCACTCCTACATTGTTTCACCTTTAGATCTTTTAGCATATCCATTATTTCTTTGATATCATCCCTTTTAGGGGCCTTTGAATTGTATAATTTAGTATCGTCCCTTTTATTTATCCTTCCAACAACCTTTCTATCATTTTCAATAGTAGTGGAAACTTTGAAAGCTTGTTGCAAGGTTGCAGGTTTTTATGATCTAATCTCGTAATGTATTTTTCTTTCAAATGCACTTAGATAGAAATCAATCAAGAAAGAATTAATAGGTCTTATATCTCTTGGTATTATGTTTAAGACTTTATTAAACCTTTTATTGAATTCTGCAACTGATTCATTAAAATTCTTTTTAATGCTAGTCAATTCATGAGATGCAAAAGATGTATCATTATGATCACCAAACTACTCAACAAATTGATTTACAAAGTCACAAAAAATTGAGATGGATCCATTAGGAAACTCCCTATACCATTCAACAACATCTTTAGTTAATGACTGGACAAATAACTTCATGAAAACATCCTCATTGTTTTCCTCTAATTCCTCAACAATGTTTTTTAAATTTATGGTATGTTGCTCAGCAGATTCCACTCCATTTCCTAAAAATTTTAGAATGTCATTTCTTAATTCATTTGATATATGGTTTGGGTATCCAACTATCCCACTGAAATCTAGTTTCCTATATCTTTCTATCAAGCCATAGGAGCTTTTCTTCTTTGGCCCATATTATGGAAATTCCCATTCTACCCTCTAGGAACTTGGTGACTCATGCCTTGGTGATTTTGACCATCATTATAATGATTTCCCATATTTTTCTACCTTGGATTACCTTGGTTATATTTTTTTCCATTATTTGGTTAGCTCCAAGGATCACCTCTTTCACTGCCATCATTTTTTCTTCCTTGTCTTCCTCTATTATCTGGTTCAAACAATGGATTAATATGATCGTTGTTTAAAATCTTCTCCCCATTCTTTCTATGAGGAGGGTTGTATTTTGGTACTCCATCCCTTTCTGATGTTGTCTTTCCTCTTGATCTTTCTCCACTATTTTTAGTATCAGGAGATAAAGCTAAATCATCTCTCTTTACTCCTAACCTATAATCTTTTGCTAGGAAACCTCTTCAAAGCTTTATCCACCTTAGGATTCTTATCTTTGTATTCATATAATTTACCGAGCATAGCAAATATTGCTTCATCTTCTTCTTCATATTCTTCTACTTCCTCTCCTACCTCTTGTACTAAATTCTAATCTTCAACATCTTCAAAGCCAAAGGGGTTTCTATTATCCTCCAAATTGCTTGGATTTGCAAACTAGTTTTCTTCATTAAAACCAATATTCTCCCTATCAGGAAACTTCTTATATCCAGTACACAACATATCTGAAACTTTTTTCTTTCCTCTCCTTAGAATTTTGTGTAAACCTGATTCAAGTTGATCTTGATGCAAGTATCTTCTACCCCACATGAATATTTAGTATAACAAAATTAGTTTACCAAGATATAACTACATCAAATTTGTAGAGTTGCCACCTTCTTTCTAGAAGGAAAATACTTACTCTCTTTTGAGTTCTTATCTCCAGTAAAGTCTTAATTATATCACCAGATCTTCTGGGTAATCTTCAATGTTGTCTTTCACCGACAACTCCCCAGCAGAGTCGCCAATTTGTTGGTGCTCAAATCAACAGATTGGATTTCCTATGGACTTGCCAATCCAATGTTGGGAAACCCAAGTGATTTGGCCAACTAACAAGTCTCAACCAAAAGCAAGGTTGGAACTTCTACAATTTTGGCTCTGCAAGACCAAGGTTGGTAGGCCTATACCTCAACCTTAATTTTTTGGTTGGAGGTTTTTAATAGCGTATAGAATACACTTCAAACCTTCTCTCTCAAGTATGACAAGGGCACTTGAAAGAAATCAAACTGTAATCAATACAACATAAACTGCAAGACTAAGAGTGATTTTTTAATTGTAAGAATGCTTTAAAAATGTGTGTAAATTGAATGAATTCTAGATAGAATATCTCAAAAATTTAACAATGAATCAAATGACTATATCCAATAATTGATAAGATCAGTGTCTGTTTCAACTTGGGCAATAGAGTCAATTCACTTTCAATCCTATGTACAGCCCTGCAAGACAGTATATATTCCAACACCATCAACTATTCAAATGCTATAGATGTAGAGAAATTAAGCCTATTTATATCCTTTCTAGTTCAAATGAATTTAACTCCTTTGGTTGGGAGACTATTTGAACAAGAAGCTGGAAACACTAATTTTTCACGAACTCCTTGATAATCAAACAGGGATATAAGACATGTAAAATCTATGCACAAGCAATGCAAGAATAGAAATTGAATCTTCCCTCAACAATTGCAAGGAACTGATTGAAATGAATTAAACTTTCTTAGCACAAGTGAGACAACAAACACTTATCTTTTATTGATTTTGAAATAATAGTACATTCGAGTCCATGTTGCAGTTGTGATCAAATTCTAAAACTAGGAACCATGATAATGATAATAATCCCCCTTTTCACATGGTCTTGGAATCCCTATTTACATAAAATCCAAGGGATGCGTACAAGCTTCAGACCAATGTGTCTCTTCATAACAAAAACCTAACCCTAAGATCAATAACTGAACATCATAGTTACAATTAAGGAATGATTAACATCCTTGTATGAAAATGGTTGTTGACCATTGAGATTAACAGTTGAAAGCACATCATTTATGATTTGTTTGATATAGTTTAAATAATGATTTTTGTATATGATCATCATGGTTCTTCGATCACATTCCCATCCATTGGCAACCATATAAACTTTGCTTGATAATGGATATTATCACTGATATCTTGAACAACTTCAACATTAAGAGTAGAGTCATCGACGTTATCGACCATACTCTGACATCCTCTATCCTTGTGAATACTCCTTTAAGAACATCTGCATGTGATCATCCCTCAATCCTGAAGATCACATTATCCCATCTGCTGATGGATTCATGGTATTCACCATCCTTGTAACCCTGCATGGAAAACGATGACATATCAAATAATAGATGAAACCCTAACTGGCCATAAAATATAAATAAAATATTGAAACAACATAAATAAATCCACGTCAACGCTGCCACCCAAGAATCTTATCCTTTTCATTGTCGAGGACACGTGCCATCATTGCGTGATCCCATGATGGATAAAAGACGTTTAGTTTCTGATCGCGGGATCATGCCAGCCATTGATCCTTTCTGTGTTTTAACAACTGATCATTGTTACTTAGAACTTGTGGGTCCGGGATACGTGTCATTCAAGTGTGATCCCATGAAGGATAAACAATGTGCATCTTCTGATTGCGAGATCACATCCACCATTGATCTTTGTCATGCTTTAACCGTCGATCAACCTTAAGCTTCCCTTAAAAACTGATCACCTTTTTCACTTGGTTAAAACACCACCGCTGATCATGCCCTCACGCTGAAAGAAAAGGAATTTAGTAGTACATACTTTAACTTGCTTTAAACTAACGTACATCCTCATCAACTTGATCGACCAATTTGGTAATGCCAGTTATTATCCCTATTGTCTCATTATTTAGAACATCTGCAGGCCCGAGACACTTCTCGATCAGGCATGATCCCATGAATAATAAACAACATGCATCTTTTCTTAGCGAAATTATGTTTGTCGTTGATCTTCACTGAGGTTTAACCGTAGATCTTCCTTCATTAGTCAAAGCACTTGTGGGCCCAAGATACGTGGTGACAATGCGTGATACCGCGATGGATAAAGATCGTTTCACTTTCTAATTGTGGAATCATGCCAACCATTGATCTAAGTTGAGGATTAAATCACTGAGAAGATCTGTGCAAGGATATGAAATAACAAAAAGCCCGCGAAAACACATGTAACGGTTATATTTATGAATTTGAATATAAGACTAAGAACATTAAGGTAAAACAACAATACAAAACATATTAATCTCATCGACATAGGTATAAAAAAAATACTTCCCTGAGCTATTTAGATATGCAAATTGATCTATAAATTTGGGTTCCATCAGAAGCTACAACTCTTACAAGCATGATTGAATTCTTCTAACTTTATTTTTTTCCGCAACATACTCTCTATGACAATGAGTTGTGATTTCTCAGTTATGAGACGAACATTACAAGTGTTCATTGTTGTATAAATTCTTTATTTCATTTTAAAAGTCTAATTTCTTAAAGTTGTACAAAGGAGTGTATTATTGCTATTGAAATGCTCTTACCATTTTTAAAAGTCTATTTCCTAAAGCTATACAAAGGTTGTCATACATTGTAGCAGGTATAATTGCTGCAGAATATCGTAAGAACTGTTAAATAGTATACCATGTCTCTACCCATTAAAAACAATAAATTAGCTGGTATGTGAAATCCTTGCGTAGACCTTCTTGTTAATCTTGCAAACTAAAATAGACAAAAATGACTAAAAAAAATAAAATGGAATTGTATGAAGTGTATCTATGAAGTATGTGATCTCTTACCTTGAACAAGCAATCAAATTTATATGTACTTCTTACAGCTGAATGTAAAAATGGTATTCTGTCACAATTTTAAATTAGTATTAAATACAGTAACCATAGATAACAATAGAAACCATTAAAAAAGGACTATCCATGGCTAGACCTTCTATATACCCAAATCTTACTTCAGGTTATAAAAATAAGGTATTCAACTTTGTTTACTTATAAGGGTTGCTATGGAAAACTCAATTTCTATTAGCCCATAAAATAATGAAAGACAAATTGTGCGGAGCTAGCACTTAAACATTGAACACGAAGAATACAAAAAGAAATAACTTAATGACCATATGGAATAACATCTTCCTTAGAATGATGAAATCTCAATGAGAGGTGTAAGTATATTTTGGTAGTAGCTTATATTGCAATTTAAACTTTGTAATATATATCATAGATATTGTGTAGATGCTATGGTACAAAACTAAAGGACTTTTTCCATATCTAAGTAAAGCTCATAATTAGACTAGTAGGGTCAAAAGAAAGTTATAATTTGAGCAGGGTGGTGAACTACGCACGTATGTTGTGTTGGTTTAAAGAATCCTTGGTCAAGGTGACATGTTGTTTAGCGATGTTTTGTCCATTCATAAGACCTGGCTACACTTCTTAATCAATGAGATCATAGTAGATAGGGGTTAACCAAGTGTGTGACTGACTAGAGTAGTGTAGGACCTAAATACCAAAGTTTAGATGGTAGTAATTCTATATGATGTTACACCCCCAAGCATGGCCATTTTCTAGTTGAAGGATGTGCGAGGAACCATTTGGTACATGGTTGGGGGTAAAGCACCTCGATGATGGTCCCCCCTCACTGGCAGATAGTCAGATGTACTTGGAAACACCTCAACATGATTCAAAATTGTATTAGGTTTCTATCTTTACTTTAGTACTTGATTTACTTACAACTATTAGGTTGGATAGAGATAAACGTATGTTTCAGTTTAAAATTCATATGAGTTACTTGTTGTAATTATAAAATGTTGGTTATTAAAAGTTGATCATCTCTTGAACTTACTCTCTTAAAATTTATTATTATTATTTGCATAGATTTAATTTACAACAAGTAATGATGAGTTTATATTATTGCATAGTAGTTGCATGTTACAAGTTATTTCTCAATCTTGTCTCAAGGGCTTTCTTCTTTCCAATTCATACTAATAGATTTGTCAGTGGCCAAATTTCTAATGACTCATTCCTCAACCTTAATAAAGATGAAGAGAATATCAATAAGTCTCTCAAGTGCCTTGACATTTTTTTCAAGCTTCAGACTCTAGCATTTAATGACATAAACAAGTCCTAAATACATTCCTTTATGTCCAAGTCTACTTGGATGGTATCTTTTCAATGAAAATGTGTTGATCATGGTGAAGTATTCCAATTTTCTAGCACTCCCTTTTCATTTCACGATGAACCTTCTAAGATTTGGCTTGCACTTTGTCTAGGACTTAGATTTAACTCCACTATTGGATTACTAAGCCTCTCTTGCTTGCCAGTTAGTTTTAAATATACTCCAAAAAATTGGTGGTAAGACATGTTTACTACTATCCTTGTGTTGGGTTCCTTCGAAAGCCTCACATTTGACAAGTAAAAATCTCCTTAGAGATTTCCCTTAGGCTTCCAATGATGGGCATCATGGATTTCATCGAGTGCCTTGATAAACATGTTATTTATTTTGGGGACTTGCATGCTTGGGTTTTCTCTCTATTCACCAACAAGGTATGGACTTATGCTCGAAATGAATATTTAGGTTCCTCACCGACTCCAAAGCCTAGAAAATCCTTCTTCACCATTGCATTTGTTTTGGATTTTTCCATTGTCGCCGGACCTGGAAATGCCTAAACATTGGAATTGTCTTGACCTCGAGGAATCAATTCACATCTAAGACACTTTTATTATCAAAAAAATTTGGAAAGCCTATGAAGCTCTTAATGCCAAACTTTGTTTAGTTGGATATGATCAATATAATGGCTTGTTCCTTGATTGATACTCCATTCGATGGTCTCATCTTTTCAACTCTTAAGGGAGACAACTGGCTCTCTTTCCTCAAACTAGAGCCATTCTATTCCTTAAAAAAAGGGCCTAGAACTTTACCAACTTGTGTTCATCTTGAGGTACACATATCTTTATTCATTGGCTAGATTTCAAATTAAAATATCAAATCTCTAATCAAGACTAGGTGACTTACCAAATGGTTCTTGATTCAATCCCCCTAACAAAATGGTGCATAAAATGGATGTATGTTGCTTTAAATGTTGGTGGAAGGATAAGAAATGCTTTCTAAATACTCATTTGTAGATTTAATGGCCCTATAAGGGATTTTCATGGCTCTCATCTCATTTGCACATGGTTGGCCAACTTAATTCTCTTCAACAGCTTCATTATTTTGAGGTTTGGACAAAAGATTTCAAGGATTTGGAGATGCTATTTTGTAGACCAAATTGATTGACTTTTCTTGTTGCCTACCATGCCAAGGTCTCTCTCTCTCTCTCTCTCTCTCTCTCTCTCTCTCTCTCTCTCTCAAGAAGATTGGAGTTGGATGATGACTTTTTAAAGCCCTTCAGGCGTAACCCCTTCAATGAGACATGATTCTACTTGGAGATTGGTTTGGCCAACACATTTTTAGGGTGGAAATCTTGTTCAACATATGGAACGACATAAATGCTATTTTATTTGCTCACTCTTCTATTGACAAATATTTTATTTATATTCTAAAGTGGTGATTTTCTCTTATGCATGCTTATGTAGATTGAAATGCTAGTAAAGTTATACTTGAAGTTACACATCTCTAGGAGCTACTAGAATATTGGGAAAATGCCCCTTACACTATTTTTCAAGTCCTTCCCAACTCTACCTCTCCTAACGGGTGTTGATGTGGAGATAGCCACTCTTCTAGATGGTATAATCATGACAATTGGTAGTCTTGTTCTTGTGGTATGATTCCTCAAAATTCTAGGGACTGTATTGCTATGGAGGATGGCCTCAACCCTTGCATCTCCCTTCTCCTTAGCGAGACACTAGATTTCTTGGCATTAGTGAATTTCCCTATATGCCTCTTGCCATTTTCTGTTTAACACTCATCTGCCCTCAAAGGAGAACTCTGAAGATAATACTCTCATTGGCTTAGAGTCAATCAATAACTCTACCCTTAGTGATTTTTGGGAGAAACCAAATGATAATGATCCTCCTCCACTTGACATAGCCACAAACGCTCAATTTCTATAGGGCTCATGCCCTTATTTTAATGTATCAGGACTAGGCTATTTTATTTAGACAAGTGGGTGTGTTTTTTTAACACCCTCCCTTTTTTGCGAATATTGTACAATTTTCCCCTTTTTTTCTTTTCTTTTCTTTTAATGCAAATTTGAATAACATGTATTCATAAAAATAATGAAAAGTAAGTTTACTTATATGCATTAGAAATATATAAGTAAAAATAGTATTGTATAAAAAGTGTTTTGTATGTACACATATCTGTACACGTACACGTATTGTCTATTCTTTATCTTGATTTGGCTAGGATCATTTGAAGGAGGAAGAAACTATTGCTACTAATGGATGTCGTGGAGATTTGTACATGGTGGATGGACTAATCTTGAAGATTAAGACCCTCCTCTTTTTTCTAGGGCTTTTCTTACGATTTTATATTTTTAATATAATGCTAAACTATTGACTTGACAATTATATTCTTTTGGGAGAGTTAGACTGCTTTAGGTTGTGACTTTCTCTCATTTTGGAGCCACATGTTTGCGTGCTTTGTTTCCTACTTTGTTGATTTATCTTGGGAACATGATCTCATGCCCCACTTTTTTGAAGAGTTGACTACACACTTTAGTGCATTTGGTTTAATATATGGTAATTTCATAAGCTTATTCTTTAAGTCTCTTTCCTCTTCATAACTTTACTAATGATTATAGAAGTTGATGTTCTCCAAATTGCTCCAATTCCTATATATATATTCAATTTAGTGATCTGAAACAAAAGCTTAAAAATCAAAATATTTACATGAGCTCAAAATTTAAATTCACTATAAACATCAAATTCAAATATAAGAATATATATAATACTTATTTTTTATTATATTTGAAAGCTAAAAGTATATACCAATTCTTTTAGAAATTACAAGAATACACACAATAATTAATTTTTTTAATAATTTAAAATATAATATTAGTTTTATCATTTTAAAAAAATTGAAACTTCAAATCTTAGGGGAGACTTAATAAGAATTTTAAGATACACTAGGCTTAACATTAAATAGCCAATGAAACAATGAGCCTTGCAATCTTTATCTTACACATTTCCATTGATCTATAGACCTATAATAAAGATAAATTTTTTTATAAAGTTATTCACAAAGTCATTTTAACTATTACCAACACGAATCTTAGAGAGCAAAAGCTGACTCAATTTTTAAACTGCACGACACTAAATACGTGAACAAACTTTACCAAACCCCGTTTTATATAGACAACTCCTCGTATTTTCTTACCTCAAAATTGTTTAGAAAAAAACAACTACCTCATTCATCTAACAATTTGTGTTCGAACCAAAAAATTCTATTCTCATATCGATCAAATTAGAAATGCCAAGCATATAAATCAGAAGCAGGGGCGCCTGCTTTAGATTTCTCTCGCCTCTGCCTGTTCTTTTTTGAGAAGGCAAAGGTTGCAGAAGACATGTATATATAGACGTATAGGCTGTCGTTTCAGTTGAAGAGAGTGTAAGTACGAAACCCCGGAGTGTTTGGTAACATACACCTGAAATGGCTTCTTCAGAGATCGAGCTGGCCACAGAAGCTCAAAACAATTTGGGGCACGAAGAGCAGCTGAAAAATAATGTGTATGCTGCAGCTACATATGGCGATGTGGAGGCTCTAAAGAGGTTGGTGTTAGAGGAGGGTTGCTCTGTATCAAAGCCTGATGGCAACGGTTATTATGCTCTGCAGTGGGCTTCTTTGAATAATCATGCCGCAGCTGTACACTTCATTCTTGAAGTAAGATCATTGTTGTTTGATTTGCTGCATTCATTTAATTTGGCAAGTCAATGGATCGGGTTATTTCACCCAATTTCAATTTCGATTTCACCAGCGCATGTGGTCTTCTTTTTATTGACTGAAGCTCATGTTTGTTTGTTGAATTGTCTAGCTTTCTTAATTATTTTGCGTAGGTTCTAGGACTTAACGATTAGGATGGTAGCTCCTTTTTGGTTTCACTGCTGTTGATTTTAGGGTGAGATGCAGGCAAGTTTTAATGTTTTTCATAAATCTCCCAGTTGGCCGATTTTCTCCTAAATATTTAAAGCTAGGTATGTCCATTTACAAACTTTCTAGAAACATTACCTAAGCTTTTGTTATAAAACTGAACATGAAATAATTTTGTCAATGGCCACTGGACAATAATAGAAGATTGGATTATAAAACTGAAACTGCATGTTAATACGAATTTGAAATCCCAATCCTTAGCGATTCAAATTCTTTCTGGAAGGTAGACTATTTATTATTAAGTTTAACTAAATCTTCCCCTAGTTTTGTGGATGGAAATGAATATTTCTCAATGTTAAATTATAGAAATGAATAATATCTGTTTGTAAGAAATGGGAGTTGTTTTGGATTTATAAATCCATTTGGAATAGGTTGCCCTGTGCAGGTATTCAGTATAAGCATTAAACTTCCAGCATAATGAAAATGAAAAAAAATTAACCACTTTTTTTTAGGAAGTGATGTCGTGTTACATTGAAAAATCCATTTGGAGTAGAAGGATGTACTACTCCAGTATTAGTACGAAAGCTCCAGTATATTTGTATAAGCCTGCCTTGTTACTAACAAAGTCAAATGAATGTTAATGTGTCACTCAAGCCATCAGATTCAACGTGTGATATTCATGTATTTGAACAATTAATTGAATTGTGATGAGATGTTTGTGTCTCTGAGGCACGTCAGAATGCATGGAGAAATCAGCACTTAAGATTTATACTGTTACATATACCTCTGTAAGCTACTAGAGAACAAAACATTGTTACAAAACTTACTTGTAATGCAAATGCCAAAATTTGATTTTTCCCATTCCTGTACGTAAACTATTTATGTTATCTCTTATAGCTCGTTCAGAAAAAAAATGGAATTGTTCGGTTTGGCCATTAAGGAGAGCTTAAGTGCTTAATCATAGTTAGAGAATAGTTCAAAAGCCACGCAACTCAAAATTTTATCTCAGACTCAGACTTGGCAAATAAAATATATTTAACAAGGGACTCTAGTTAGGGGGAGTCTATCTCCGGCCGTATCAACCCATTACATTGAAATGATACGAGTCAATACATTAGCCAACATCAGCGAGGTTACCGCATAGTGAGACAGATAGCTCCAGACAAGTCCAGGGAGGGGGCAACTATAGTAGCGTTCCGGCTGGATACAGGCGCATACCGATGGATCCATCCGCTAAGTGTTGACTAGAGCTAGGTCGGATAGGGAACATTAAGCAATAGGCCCTACAATCCCATAGAATTTTGGGGGCCCGACCCTACCCCTACTATTTTAAGGGGGAGGGCCTTGCATGCAGGGTTGGGGGGAATTACTATCCAATCATGGCAGCACACCGGATCCTAACGAAGTGATCTTTTGAATTGTAGTTCCGCCATCAAGGATGGATCATCCTTGCTTTCCCTTTATTCAGGGCGAATCCGGGGGTTTTCTAGTAAAAGGCGGGCAGGCTTAGGGCGGGCCCCCCGGGAACGCCATCCTCTTTTATATTATTGTGTTTATCTGATATTTCTTTCAATCTACCATAATAGGGATTTCGTCCAAGTTATTTCAAAGGGGATAAAAACTACTTGAAATAACTCGAACCGCTCTACCATAATTCTTGGCAGATAGGTCAAGCTCAATGCTGATTCGTGCCAGTATAGGTCCGACATCCCATTGCATGATCTACTAAGGGGATTTGGATGTGATCCGCCCATTAGAATAGTAGGGCAATGACCTGAGCCGACTAATCGGATAGACACTTTCGATGGGACGACAAGGGCACAATATAAAGGATGGCTGGAGTGGCGCCCCCGGGAACCTTTCTAGTTGCCCAACTTCTTCTATCTCCCCCCACCCACCCCTGGGCAAGGGCAAGGACAAGGGCCCAACCCCACATAGGTTAATGGGCTAACCCCAACTCTCCTCTGAAAAAACGTTCCTAATTACCGAACCAGTAATTATGAGTGGGTGGGGGGCCCTACTATTCTATGGCTAAGCTGGGAACCGAGGTCGCTCACTAGTAGTTTGAGCCGATCCATCTCATGGAAGGGGCCTGAAACCCAAATTCTCTTTGAGTGCCATGGCCTAATGTGTGTGGGGCAGCAGTGGGGTGGGGGTGGGGTCATATCTTCCTTCCAGGTTAACAGGGAGATAGAACGGCCAGAATGAGTCTCAAAGGAACGACTAGGAGATTCCAACTTATTCGCGATCATATTGTTTTTTCGGTGAGAAGGATGGGATGATAACAATGAGACCAATACCAGACCTATTGACAGAACTAATAATGGGACAAAAACCCGAGAGAAGCTTAAATAATGCATGGGAACCATAAATTTATTAAAGAATAAATTTGGAGAACACACAAGTCTATTTTGACTATTAATTTGTTGCAAATCAACAATTATATAGATGTCAGTATCCCCCAAAGGCTTCAAATTCGTAATTTCAAATATTGTACAACTGCAGTGTGCAACTTCTTCTCCCCCCTTCCTGTTTGTAAGCCTTGAATCAGAAGACAAATCTTAATCATCCTCCTCATGGGTGAAAATAACCATTTAAGTATGCCATCTCCTAGTGCTTCAACTTCTGCTGTTGCTGTTGCTTCTCTCTCCAATTTATTAAGATCTTCATCAGTGAAGATGACATCCACAACCTTGACAATCCAATCTGAATATGGATTGATGCCAACCAAGCCAATCGCATCATGTGACTGCTCCATCTCCACTTTGTTGGTGGGAAGACCAAGGTTGTGTTGGACAAAGACAAGGTCATTGGTGTTCTCTTGGGATAGCTTGTTCCTTATGCATTTATGTAAATGCTCTCTAACACACTTAAATTGCTTTTTTACCCTAAAGTGCTATGGTAAGCCATATAGGACAAGCCTTTTAAGAATTGGTGTTTGAGCCCCATAGTCTTTCCACCACAAATCTGTTGAGCTGCTGCTTGTTTGGACCAGCTAGGACTTGAACCTAGGACCTTCCATTTGATGCTGGAGTGCTCTACCAATTGAGCTACTGGATCCTCTTGGCCAGCCTATTGTCGATTTGGGTGTGGCTTATATCCAACACCTCCCTTAAGCCCAAGTACAGGTGCTTGGGGCTCGTAGCCTGGCTCTGATACCACTTGTTGTGTTGCTGCTGTAATGCCCCCAATTTTAAGGTGACAACTAATTAAATTGATTTGTATTAAGTTGTCAAAAAGAAATCAAATGATGACTTAATATTAATTAATTTAATTATAAAATAATAAAATATTCTTATAAGGTTACTTATTAAATATATTTCTCCAATTATGCCAGCCAATTTGGCCCATCTTCTAATGCTTCTTGGAGATCTTTATAAGGGGATTCTTGATGATGTATTGGCATGCTTATGGATTTGATAAACAATTTATGATTTCCGGAGACAGAAACTTTCAGAAGGTTGGCAGAAGGGCTCGACAAAAACCTAGTTCTTCCAAAGGGGTGGATTCATGACGAAGTCTACATCTATGCCAAATTTGAGAAGTCTTCCTTCAAAGACAAATTTGCAGAAATAAGATAGTCATACTGTCATAGTTCTGAGGCTATTTATATCTGATTTGGGAGAATAAGGATTATGTATTATGAGGATTATATTGGTATAATATTTTGTGGGTTCTGATTCATTGTTTGGCTTCATTTGACTTCATTGGTGATTTAAATAAAGATACAAAGGTTGCGGACTATACTTTTATTGGTGTGGAATGTATTGAGTTGACCATTCATTTATTTGGTTCGAAAGGTGCCTAGATGTGAGCTTGGTTAAAGTTGGGATGGCGAATAATTGGTTGGTACTTCATATTATTTATCAAGGGTTTTCTTCTAAAAATCGCAGATTGTATTACTCATGGCGGGATCTACTATCTAAGTCGTGGCTGAATTTAGACGACTTGCTTCTATGTCTGGAGGGGTTTTCAATAGTGCTTAAGCATCATTTGTTCTCTTATGTGGTTCTCGACCCTATTGAGGGTAGTCTTGTCTTGCAGCATGAAGTTGGCAGCTGGTGTTTATGAAACTCATTAATATCAGCAACTTACAATGCTGTAAACTAATCCTATCTACTGCAAATGTATCCTGTGACCTGCAATATAAATTGCTGTTAGATATTCTTCTGGAGAAAGGTCAGGTTCTTCATTGTTCTGAGTATTTAATTCTTCATTCATTTTCTCTGTTCCTGTTCTTTGTATGCATTAAAATACACCTTAAAGTCCTTATGAGGAACAAATGCAAGAAACATCCTAATAACTTCCATCCTAGCCACCGGAGAAAAAGTCTTCTCAAAATCTATAATTTCAACTTGTGAGCAGATTTTACAAACCAATCTAACCTTGTTTTTTGTTACTTCTTCATTCAACTTATTCTGAAACACCCATTTTCCTCCTATCACATTCTTGTCTGCTGGTCTAGGCACTAATTCCCATGTCTGATTCTTTTCAATTTGATTGAGTTTTTCTTCCATTGCTTTCATCCATCCATCATCTTTGCTAGCTTCCGCAAAGGTCTTTAGTTCTGCCTTAGATTAGAGACAAATATTTGCTTGTTCACTTGCCTTGGTAAGTCCTCCAGGTTTGAACTCCTTTATCTTTATTTTCAATGATTTGTTCTTTTGAATGATTTTTCTGAACATACTTTGTTGGTGTCTTTGGTGTTTTTTTTATTCCTTTTCTTCTTCCTCTAATTCTTCCTTGTCTTCATCTTCTTTCTCTTTTATAGTGTGGGGGGCATCTTCTATCTCACAAATCTTTGGTTCTTGAGTAACTCGATTCCATTCTTCATTCACTTAGACATTTGTGCTTTCCACACTCCTTTTGAGTCTCTTGGTGTATTATCTGTATGCTCTACTTCTTTTAGAATATCCAAGAAAAAATCTTCCCTCAGATCTTGAGTCAAACTTTCCAAGATCTTCTTCATCTCTCTTGATGTAACATTTGCTTCCGAAAATTCTGAAATATCTGACAGTAACAAGTCTTCCATACCATAGCTCATAAGGGGTTTGATTAACCCTCACTTGAACCTTGTTAAGAATATAAATAGCAGTATGCATAGCTTCTTTCCAATACATATCAGGCAGGTCAGCATCTTTCAACATTGCCCTAGACATCTCTTGAATTGTTCTATTCTTTCTTTCAACTTCATTTTGCTGTTGAGTCCTAGGTGCAGACAATTGTCTCCTAATACCATGTTCACAAAATCTTTCAAATTCATTTGATGTAAATTCTCCACCTCTATCAGACCTTAAACACTTGATCTTAGCTTCTATTTTATTCTCAACCATATACTTGAATGCATTAAATCTATCTAGGGTTTGTGATTTTAATTTTAAGAAAGTAACCCATGTCATTCTAGAGTAATCATCGATAAGAAACATGAAATACCTTTCACCATTTAGTCCTCTCTTGTTATTGTAGATCCACATAGGTTAGTATGTATCAACTCAAGAGGTTTTGTAGTAGAAAACTCCTTGTTGAATCTGATTTTTGTCTACTTCCCCATCTGACATTCCTTGCACACGATATTAGCAGGTTTGATGATCTTTGACAAATCCCTCACTTCACGAGTAGAACTAATCTTTACCACGTTGTCAAAGTTAATATGTCGCATTCTTTTGTGCCATAACCAACATTCATTGCTCTATGCCATCAACCAACTATTTTCTTTGTTTTCTTCTGGGTAATAAACATTACCATTAGTCCTTATTCCTTTTGCAACTAGTCTTCTAGAGTCGCCTTTTCTAATCTCACATCCAGAACCATGAAAAGTAAGGTTGTATCCTTTACCGCACATCTGACTGACACTTAGAAGATTATGTCGTAATCCCTTAACATGATAAACATCCTCTGTCTTCATCTTAATATCAATGGATATAGTTCCTTTACCACAAATTGGAGCAGCCTCATCACCACCAAACTTAATAGATCCACCATATTTTTCAAAATCGACCAACTTTTTTCTATCATTGGTAATATGGTTTGAGCATCCAGTGTCAATCACCCAAGCTTTTGGTTCATCTTTTGCATGCAAAGCAAACCACATAATTAATGATCTTTTACTATTTTCCTCAGTATGAGGAGTATGAAACTTCTCACTATCATCTACTTTCATAGCCAAAAACAATGTTTCATCATTTGAATCTTCGAGATTTTCATCTTCCGATGAGTAGCTTTCCTTTGAATAAAGGCTTCTCTTAAGCTTGTCTGTGTCATCTTCTCTTTTGTTTCTATCATGTCTTCTATAGTTATTTTTTCTTTTGTTATCATCATCTGCCCTTCTATAGTTATCTTCTTTGAAAGTGCATCTAGAAGCATAATTACTAATTCTCCCACAATTGAAACAGTTTAAAAGGTAACTTACCTTTGTATTTTTTGATGCCTTTCCTTAGTCTTCTTGCAAAGTTTGCTTTTGCATCATTTGGATCATCACTTGTTTCAGGTTCATCTTCTACCTTCATACTGACTTTGAATGCAACTTCCTTCTTGACATTATCAAATTCAAATTCTCACATCTCGGAAGTAGAGATCTCTCCATAGAGATGATCCAAAGTATACTTGTCCATGTCATGTCACTCCTCAATAGCATATACCTTAGGGTCCATAGGATTTTCGAAGTGTTATAAGCACTTTTCTCACAACTTCATTTTCCTCCATAGTTCCACCAATACCTCCTATACCTCTATTGCCCGGTGCAAGTAACTATCAATGTTTTTTTTTTCTAATATCCTTAGATTCTCAAACTTGTATTTCGGGTTTTGCATCTTGACTTGCTTGATCTTCACATCTCCTCATAGATATTGCTAAGCGTTTCCCAAACATCCTTCGTAGACTTAGAGTGCATGACATTCAAAAGTTCTGATTCACTCAAACCACTTATGATTGCATTCCTTGCCTTACCATTCTTCTCATGTAATTTGGTCTCATCTGGATTAGTATGAGCAATAGTAGGAGAAAATATATCCTTCCACAATAGTCCCATATGCCATATGGTATAGAGTTCAAATATGATTCCATCCTCATCTTCCAAAAAGTATAGTCTGTTTCATCAAACTTCAGTACCTTGTAACCTCCTTGCGCCATCTTGGACCTTCCTCAAGAGGTTAAGCTTCTCTTAGAGGAACCTTGCTCTAATACCAATTGTTAAACTCGCCACAAGACTAAGAGTGGGGTAGGGGGAGGGGGGGTGAATCAATCTTGAACATATACTTAAATTTTTCAATTACAATTCCGCATCAATTAACTTTAACCAACTTAACAAAAAAGAAAGATAAAGCAATGGACAACATACACACGAACACCAAATTTTACGTGGAAAACCCAACGAGGGGAAAACCTTGGAGAGATCTAACTCACACTATATGAAGACAATATTACAACAATAGTTTTAGGTTCACCGCCAAAGAGGCTCATTGCTCTGGAAATGACTTGTAGGCTAAGGCGCACAACCTTAGGGCAAGATACAAAGGACTTTCAAGCTGAGACGCATTGCCTTAGGGCATGATATAGTTTTGCACAAAACTGCCAAGAAGGACACACTGTCTTCTTAGCAGGGTAAAGGAATAATATGAATAAAAAAGAACAAGCCTTCAACACACTGCCTCCAACAAATCTCCAAGCAAGAAGTCGTCCTTGAACCGCTGTCTCAAGCAACCCACTTCATGACAAACACCACACACACATCTGTTGTCTCAAACTTTGATATAGTGAATGATATGATCATGGAGGCACATCCTTAAACTAATCTTTGCACTTCTCTTTGACACATTCACACAATTCATTCCACACATCTTCCACACTTGATCCACACACTTGCACACCACAACAAACTGAAATGACCCATATATATCAACTTCATCAACAAAACCCTTAATTAGGTTGGCTAAACAGAACAAATATATTTTGAATCAAGTCGGCCACCAAACTTGCTTGCAGTGATTGCAGTCCACTCCAGTAGATAAAGGGGACCCGAAAACATCATAACACATCTTTCTAAGCAGCTCCAAACGGTTTGCAGGCAACAACACATCCTCCAAAGTTGGCATCAAACGTAATGTGTAGATAAACAATGTAGCACACAAATAGTTAGCCCAAAAACATAATTCGATGCGGATCTTCACACGCCACATTAAGACCCAAAACAACATCTTAATTCAACTTCCAACACAAGTTCGGACTAAAAGAAGATGATTCAAACATGAAAAACAACTAAGTCAGCCAAAGACCAACGAAAACCACACTACCAAGAAATATAAACATCACAACTCTTCTTGTGGAGCAAACCACCAACTGAAATCCAAACTAAGACACAACACAAACATTTTGAGCAAGTCCTCCAAATTGCAAACCCAAATACATCATTGCGGAGCATTCTCCAAACCAATCTTGACAGACAGTCAAATTGTCAGCAAACTGCAACTACTAACCACATCAACTGCAATGCTAAGGATCTGAAAACATAATAGTGAAACATCCATAGAACATAAACATTATATCCAGAACCACAAGCTTTCATCACCAAATGCAGAGGAATGCAAAGCATTCTCTCATACAGACTTCAAATACTCTTTCTTGCATATTCCATCTTCTAATACTGTGACATTTCAGATTCAACACATGCTCATTCAAGATCAATCCTAGAGAACATTGAAATATTTGAACACAATTCCAGGCCTCCATACATCAGGTTGATATCAATGACAACACTAACTCATTATTCCAACACACCCTAGGTTGCAGAACTCCTATTTTTTTTCCAAAAATCAGTCAAAAGAAAGCACACAGGTTAGAAAAACTGCAGTTGCATAAAAAATACCTAAAAGTGATAGTATCACACAGGTCTGAGAAAAACCCTAGGTGCAATCGTGGGAGGAAACGTGGCCCAAAAATGTGTCACAAGTAGAAATGCAGCTTGCAAATCACATCGCCCAAAAACTTTTAGACAAACACTTCGTCGCGATAGAAGGAAAGCTGACATATAGGAACAAAAAACCCTCCAAGCAGAATATAAAAAAATTATTTTGTCAGTAAAAAAAACCTTAGAAGACTCGTGCAGTTTAGAAGTCACACCCAACTTGCAAAAACAATGCTAACAACCTTTATTCGTGAACTAGAAAATCACCCCACTAACTAGAAAAACAACATGAACAAAAATGGCGCGAGCAGAAACCCTTGAATTGTAAAACTTGCAGAACAAAAACAAGCCAAAAACCCTAGGTCACGGCTTGACTCGATGTGCATAAAAGAAGGCCTGTGATTTTCTGGAAAAATGATGCTTCAGGAAACCCTCGATTCTCTTTTACGGAAGGTTGAAAAATGCAGGTTGCAAAAAAACACGAACAAGAAAACAATCCTCAAGTTTAATTTAAAAAATTTCGATTTTATAGAAAACCGGTAAAAATCTTCTCAAAATTTTGAAGAAATTTCTAGGTAAACCTCACGATTTGTAATAAAAAATCGTTAAAAGACTTATGGAAATAAATTCTAATTTTTTTTTAAATTTGCCAAATATCGACCTTTGCTCTAATACCATGAAATGATAATTGATTGTTGTTGTTCTTAACAAAGGAGATGAATACTTCTTATATAGATGATTACAAGATCTTTCCATACTGGAAGTGATCGAGAACTAAAGACAAAATAGAAATTTGCTAAGCTAACTAACTAACTTACTAAATTAGAAAGATACTAACTAAACTAAGTAGACGACTTAAATGACCATTGTAAGCTAAGTATTACAATATTACTTTAATAGACATGCTTGCATGTGGGGTCCTTTCCACCTTGCATTATGACTTCCACACTATATTGAGAATAAAACAAATTAACCAACAAGATTTTGGGAAAAAAAAAACTCAAGGAAATATCTGTCAAATCACACAGCACAAACATTGTGAGCACGTCCTCCAAATCGCAAAACCAGAAACATCACTGCGGAGCATTCTCCAGACCAATCTTGATAGACAGTCAAA
Source organism: Thuja plicata (assembly GCA_018584345.1). Classification (NCBI taxonomy): domain Eukaryota; kingdom Viridiplantae; phylum Streptophyta; class Pinopsida; order Cupressales; family Cupressaceae; genus Thuja; species Thuja plicata. The sequence continues at coordinate 3,026,025 of MU223134.1, read as the reverse complement.
TTGTTAGCAAAATGCAACTACTAACCACATCAATTGCAATGCTAAGGACCTGAAAACATAATAGTGCAACATCCATAGAACATGAACATTATATCCAAAAACGCAAGTTCTCATCACCAAACGTGGAGGAATGCAGAGCATTCTCCCATACAAACTTAAAATACTCTTTCCTGAGTATTCCATCTTCTGATATTGTAACATTTTGGAAACGGCACATGCTCATTCAAGATCAGCACTAGAGAACACAGGAACATTTGAACACATAATTCCTGACCTCCACACATCAGACTGACATCAATGACAACACTAACTCATATTTCCAACAAATTCTAGTTCGCAGAGCTTTTAATTTTTCCAAAAATCAGTGAAAAGAAACCATGTAGGTCAAAAAATTGTAGTTGCATAACAAATACCGAGAAAATGGCACTATCACGTAGGTCTAAGAAAAATCCTAGGCGTAGTCGTGGGAGAAAACACATCCCAAAAATGCTTGTCACAAGTAGAAAATTGGCCTACAAACCACGTCGCCCAGAAATTTCTAGACAAACACTTTATCGTGGTAGGAAGAAGGAAAACCAACATTTTGGAACAAAAAACCCTCGAAGCAGAATATAAATAAGCTTCTTATGTTGCTTAAAAAAACCTCAAAAGGCTCGCGCAGTTCAGATTTCACACCCAATCTGCAAAAACAATGCTAACAAGCTTCATTCATCAACTTGAAAACCCCACGAACTAGAAAAATGGCATGAGTAGAAATGGCACGAAAAAAAGTCTTGAACTGTAAATCTTGCAGGACAAAGACAAGCCGAAAACCCTAGGTTGCGGCTCGACTTGTTGTGCAAAAATGAAGACCTTTAATTTTTTAGGAAAAATGACCCCTCAGGAAACCCTCGATTTGCTTTCACAGAAGGTGGAAAAATGCAGGCTGCAAAAAAATGCAAATGAGAAAAAAACCGTCAAGTTTTATAAAAACTTTGAGTTTATAAAAAATCAGTAAAATTCTTTTCAAAATTTTGAAGAAATTTCTAGGTAAACCTCATGATTTGTCATAAAAATCTTTAAAAAACTTCCAGAAATAAATTCCTAGTATTGAATTCACGAATTTTAAAAATTTGCCAAACAGCTACCTCTGCTCTAATACCATGAAATGATAATTGGTTGTTGTTGTTCTTAACAAAGGAGATGAATACTCCTTATGTAGACAATTACAAGATCTTTCCCTAGTGGAAATGATCAAGAAGTAAAGACAAAATAGAAAGTTGCTTAGCTAACTAACTGGATTACAAAAGTAGAAAGATACTAACTAAACTAATTGGATGACTTAAATGACCATTATAAGCTAAATATTACAATATTACTTTAATAGACATGCTTGCATGTGGGGTCCTTTCCACCTTGCATTATGACTTCCACACTGTAGAGAAATTAGACATTGAGAAAAAACAAATTAAGCAACAAGGTTTTGGGAAAAAATAAGAAAATTTAAAACTCAAGTAAATACCTGTCAAATCACACTCTTACTGTTAATTATCCTTCCAAACACTTGATAATCATCTCTTGCAGCTGCAATTTAAATTCTTGAAGGTTATAATGAGAAAAAACTCAGTTCTTTTGGTGTGTGGAGGGGTAGGGGGTGGTTTTCTGATTTTGACTGACCAAATCTCTCTGTTGTCCCACCGAGTCCGAGTGAGTCTCTGAGTAACTCACCAAGTAACTTGCAAGTTTCTCAGCAGACTTGGCTTCGGAGTTGAGGATGAGTTATTCTTTGGGCTGAAAAACTTGAGAGCCTGTCGAGTCTTGCCAAGTTTCAGAACCATGATTTGGAGGTACTTAATATTTTCTCTTTACATTTTTATCTATTTTCTTCACTGAAGTACAAAGTTATACAACTGACCCTGAGTAGACAGTGTCCATCTTTTATAAACTGAGATCTATATCAAAGTGTTAATTTCTTTGCAGTTGATATCCTAATTTGGGGTTCCACTGATCACTACAGGTTAAAGTAAGTCTTTTACAAATAATTTGTTGGGTATACAAATACTTCTCATCAGGTCCCCATTTTCATCATAAGTTTAGACCTTTCTAAAATTCTATACCATTTTTTTTCTTTGTCCATCATTGCCTTGCATAAAAGTGTGTTTTTGCTCTTTCTTTCAACTTTATTATGTACCTAATGAACTGACATTTTAGGCTGTCCAAAAACTGGCAGCTAAAGTTATTACATTCACCAAAATATAATAAATTATTAGGCTACTCAATATCTAATCAGTAAAGGTATTGATTTGCAAAAATTGAAAAGTATTTAAGATTTGTAAAATTTATTCCATTCTTTAATTTTTTTCTAAAAATTCTTCTTTTATGTAAAATTTATCTTCTTGAGCCAGTCTCACTTTGCATTATCTACCATGATTTCAAGAAATCTATTGTCTTTGGGATTGAACCTTTTTTTTCAATAGTGAGTGGAATTGTGCTGATTCTCTTGTTGTAATATGGTTTGTTCAGCATGGCGGGGATGTAAATGTTGCTGATAATGGTGGGCAAACCGCTTTGCATTGGGCTTCTGGTCGAGGTTGTGTCGAGGTTGCAGAGATTTTACTCCAGAACGGTGCCAGGGTTGAAGCAGCAGATTGCAATGGTTATCGGGTAATTTCCAGAGTGGATTAGAGACAATTGTTTTGTTGCAGATAAGATTTAGATATATCTTGGGTTACTTGGTTTTTTTCTTTTTCCTTTTTAATTGCAGATTTGGTTTAGATATAGCTCTTAAAAATCCTTGAAGTAACTGGCATGCTACTTAGAAAATAGCTCTGAAAGTAGGAAGAGTATTTTATCCTATGGCAACTTCACATATTTCAGGCTATTGCATGCATTTATTCCAATATTAATATAGAAATACCATAACATTACCAGCATAATTATTGAAAGTTGTTTTTTACGTGAAAAAACAAAAAGACTCATTTAATGTTGAATTGCAATTCCCCTGTTTAAAACAATAACTTTACTTTGAAGCAAGATGTGAAACGAGAGATGATCAGCAAAAATCAAACGTGTCAACCTAATAAACAGCGACATGTCTGATGGCTCAATTTGTTCTTAACACATTTAGCGAGAGATAAGTTTACAAAGATATGCTATAATGGCACTAACACTTAAAAAACTCAAAGCAAAACAAAAATTTTCATAACCATATGCACATTGTAATTGTGGTAATTTAGCCATTAGGCTATTTACTATTTAGTGTGAGCACAGGTCCAAAGCGGCCTGAAAACTTGTCTCATGCTGGTTTTTGCTTTTACAGTTGGTACTGTAAGTTGCAGATTCTTTTGACTATTGAAAATCACATAAATGCTGTCAACAAGCTGTTATGCTGCCACTTTACAATAAATGCAACATCCCACCTTCCAAACTCCCACTGCCCAAGCTCTATTAAAATAGAGTTTGATTCCACTTATATTTTTAATTTTTTTGTGCTACTCCTGTCTATGAAAACAGTGATGGAGATTTTGATATCTGGAAAAGGGAGAAGACAATGGTTTGTCAATTATAATGTAAGTTGTAACAGATCAGTATTTGATGATATATGAATATGAAAACATTGGATTAGTGGGGTGCAGTTGATGAAGTTTACAACCTCTTGCATATGCAAAGGAAGATTTGATATCTATCAGCGTTTTTTCCTGAATCCTCTTTCTGGCCGATTTTATATGCATGAATTTTTACTATTCTGGTCTGAAGATATCCAGTTTTTTTACCCGATATGATGTGAATGCCATTCAAATGTATTAAGTACTTGTAGGTTCTCTGTCATAAAAAAGATAAGGGATTTCGTAGCATTTGCAGGTATTTTGTAGTCTTCAGTTGTGTTCAGTTTCGAGATAGCTGATTTATGGTATTTTAAGTAGACTTTTTCTTTTATGTGTACTTTGTACATATTTGATCTTCAATTTGTGTGCCTCTTCACTTTTGATGAAAATTAAATTGGGCCTTACGTTCATTACATTTAAAAGCAGTTCATCTTGCATCCTTGATTGCTTTAGAATATCTGTTTTAACTTTTAGGTGTTCAAATTTTCAACTTTAGACAGCAAAATTCCAGGATACCATATGAGAGCCTTGCACAGATTAAGCTTTGAACCTAGCTTAAAAGTAAGGGAATTCTAGGGCTTAAAATATCCTGTTCAGAAAATGTTGTTTTATGCATAAAATATTATACAAAACATTATATACTTTTTTTCCTTGGGTAGTAGGGTATGGGTTCAAATATATAACAATAATAAATTTAAATTATATTATACTAATAAATATTATATAAAAGTAAGTTTTGCTAATAAACCTGGATTAAGCATCTAGGGCCTATCAAAAAGCATTTAAGCGTAGAATTGTAGTAACACAGTTCACCAGATCCAATCAAAATAAAGTTTATCAATAAAGCTCTTAACGCCAACTTGAACCTCAATTTTGCCTATCTTAACAAGGGAGACTATATCTACATACAATTTCCTAATAATTTGCCTAGTGGATTCAAGACCTTCACACTTTGTAGACTTCCTCCTCACATTACTTGAAGATTTTAGAATCATATGATGGTTGGTCTTTCCCCTTTGATCTCCCTTTTTCTTGCTCACCTAAGTCCATTCCTACTCCAAGCAAGGAGTGACTTGTAGATCTTAGACCAAAATAGAATCTATAGTGCTGATCGTCCCACCTTTCAAATCTTCAATCCCTACGTTCAAGACTTCGAGTGAAGACAAAGGCTTAGCGACTGATGTGGAGGGGGTGGGAGGAATTGAAATTTTTATTTCTGAGCTTGAAGAGGCCTTCAAAATGTTGCCGATCTAAACTTTGCCGAGCACCTTTAGAAGAATAGAATTCTTTTAAGGGAAAATAGTGAGATGATTGGACTTGGCCCCTTTCCACCAAGTTGGTTGAGAAGAGAATTTCTTGCAATTCTTATAAAAATAAGAAATCCCTTCTAGGTAATAAAAAGCCAATAGACCATACACATGACAAAAGTGGCCACAGAAAGGAATATCAACATAATCCATTTTTTGTACCCAATATTTCTTCTTTTTTAGAATAATTTTTGAGGCAAGCCCTTCCTAAATCCATTTCCACACATGTAAGCATAAGTAGTGTGAGTATGGTTTGTGGTTTCTTGAGCAACATCCATGATTTTGCCCAAGGAATATAGCAAGAAGGAACACGGTAATTTAAATGTAGATAAGGGAGGTGGAGCCAACCAAACATACAGGAAAAAGAATCCTACAATGGATCAATGGAGGGCTACCAAGGTTTGAGACTTAAAATATATTTCTCCTAGAACCACGACCTAGTGCCAAGAATGGTCATTTTGTCATTGAAAGACATAAATTCCACAATAAAAAGTCCTTATGCACATGAAAAAAATCAATTTTTTTCTTTGGGGTGTGGTCTAATCACATAAGATGCCTGAGATGAGACCAAAAACAATTAAAATTTTCAATTTATGTGGGCTGCTGCAATGTATTTTTTCCTGGAAATCCATTTGTTTATATCATTGTGTAAAGCTAATTTTGGAATCTATTTTGCTCTTTTTGCTACCATGCCTTCCTTCCATATTCTAGATTTGCACCTTTTTTTCTTGCAAGTCCAAAGTTGAGGGGGTTCGACAGGAAAAATCCATATCCTTTTTATTGCAAAATTCCACATTTCTTTGCATATGGCATTACAAAATGATTTAGGATGAGAAAAATGTGAATCTGCAACAATAGGAATATACAATCACGAGTCCTCCAAAGTCGTATAAAGTCCTCTACTAGGGAGAGCAAGTTATATCTGAAATGTCCCAAACCAAGATTTTTCGAAATTCCACAAATATTTCTCAAACAGATTTAAACATTTAAATGCATGCAATAAACCATTGATTTGATAACAATAAACCAACAATATGTTCCATTGAAACCCTCAGCAAATATTATTGCATCATACAACAACAATACAATAACAATGGGATTTCCAACAATCCAATTCCGAACTACAATATGCAACAGAATATCAAATAACAAAAAGAACTTGGAAATGCAATGGTGAACTCTGCTGTGAATCCACCCCCGAGATGAACTGGGTTTCCGTCCAATCCACCGAGAAAGCTTGAAGATTTCCGTCCTTAGGTTTCAGAATTGAAAGCTGAAGCTTCCTAGATTCTCCAAGAGAAATAAATTCATAAACTAAGCATCCCTCAAATGAGCCTCCATTCCTTCTTTTAAAGCAATACCTATGACTCTTCAGTTTTCCCTTCTCTGTCTTTTCATATTCTCACTTTTTGTCACTTTAAAGTAATACATCCATTTAATAATAAAGTGACATTATAATAAGGAAAGAAATCTTCTGGCATTAAAATGGATGACCAAACGAACTCGGAATAAGATGTGTGATAGCTTGCCGGAAAGCTCTCGGCGATACGCTCCAAGTCCAATACTGAAATGCCATGAAGACTGAACTCTGACGACTTACTATAAATAGTAAGTATCTGGAAACCCTTCGGAAACTACTCTGATTGGCCTGAAACTGGAATTTCCTAGGCCAAATATCATACTAACCCCAGTCAAGCCCTGGTCAGCCTATCGGGCCAAGATAAAATAGCTAACGAGGCACATTAATAATGTGCCCTAAAAAGGGGACATTACAAATCCTCCCTTCTCGGAGATTGCTTGCCCTCAAGCAATCAGTATCTGCATGCTGAGACCATAATGCCTGGATCCCATACCAACCTCAAGGAAGCTGCTCCACCAATCTGTTGCGCAAAACTGACACAAACAGTTTGTCCAGACTTGTGAAGCCAATCATCAAGACCACACAACAACAATGCATCAATCAAACTAATGTCGGGGTCCCAAATCTCCCCATGTGTCTGATCAGTCGAACCAACCTGCCCTGTGTTGCCATCATCTGTGAGTAGATCCTCAATCCAACTGGGAACCTCACTCCAACTGAAATCATAAGCGCTACTAAGGTCAAGTGAAGGTGGGGACCTAACATTATGCCAACTAGCTCCCTGAATTATCGCTAACTTGGAGAAAGTTCCCCTGGGTCCCACAAACAAAAGGGCCACCCAACTCCCCAACTGACTGAAATATCCTGTCGATCAATGCCCATAATGAGTGAATTGCCCAAAAAGTCCAATTGCCACAACACTGTCCCTCCAATATGTAACCCAAACCGGAAACTGCACTGAAGAAGCAAACTACCAGAACTGCAGGACATGGCTTCCTTCATCATGAAGGGAAGCGTATCACCTATTGTGCAATAAGTCACAACTTCCCATCCTAAACCGCTGGTGTAGAAACCAAACTGCTCAACAACTGAACTCACCTCGTTACTCCAATCTGGTGACCAAGACTCATCTCTAGTAACTGAACCTGGTCCCAAATCCTGCAATCAACCTCATCCTCGTCATGGGGATAGGAAATACCTTCCTCATCTAGCTCAAAAAAGGGATTACCAAAAGTCAAATCAGCATCCATCTCAAACAAGGAATTGTCAACTGCCTGAAAGTTATCCAACTCATAAAGACGTCCTGGATGATCTAGATGTTTGTTATCTGAACTTTTGGGACAGCTATCCAAGTCATAAGTCTGCTGTATGCTATCAAGTTCCTGAATCACTTCCTAAAAGAACTCAGACCTTTCTTTGTCGTCCTGTTCCCTGTACTGACTAGTGGCAACAATCTGATTTCTTGCTTCCTGAAGAGCAAGATGTGTGTGCCCCAATGTTTCCTGAGCAACATTAAGCTCTTTGTTGAGCTTATTAACCTCATCATCCTTTTTCCTCAACTGCTCAACATAATTTTCTGCAACCTGTAACAGGTAGTCGCGATCTGAAAGTAACCATAGATATTCTGATTTCCAAACCTCAAATGCTGTTTTGACCCTTTGTAAATCAGCAACATAAGATTCACTCCCTACACCATTTTGTCCTCTTTCCATTTGAGCCTTCCTGTAAAGATCCTCAATAATCCTGTGAGTGCTATCATGATGCACAAGAGCTGCAACAATGACATCATCACTAACTT
>MU223134.1:2980251-3008016 GCA_018584345.1 Thuja plicata | reverse complement strand
TGCTATGATTACAAATTTACAAGTGTTTTTATTGTTTAAATGTTTACTTTTTATGATACTATTTGACATTCTAATCTTAACTCATGCTTCTAGGCTGCATAAATATCAAAATATGTATATATATATAAAAAATTGCATATTTTTGTACTAACGAACCTGAACCCAAACCCCTTTTCAAAATTTTGGCGAACCGGCGAACCAGTTCTTCGAACTCGAACCCAAATTCGAACCCGAACCGGCAACTTAGCTCACATGGCTGCAATCTTAGGAAAATCAAAGCTTCTACCTCAAAGGACCTCCCTATTCTTTTCCGATCTACATCAAAATCTTGACTATGACCCATTAAATCACCTACTGTTGGTACCCTGCTATCTAAAAGTAATAGATCAGTAAAAGATAGTGCATTGTCACTATAAGGAGCCTTATAAGGTGTCTTCCCAATGGACATATGGTGTGAGGTCCTGTAGCAATATTTACTAAAGTGCAACCATTTGATCAATGTGGTTTGCTGGTCTGGAACATAGTTTCGCAAGTACCCCTCGATTTATTTATTAACTCTATTCGTGCTTTAGTTTGGGGATTAGTTTGGGGATGCTAGCTATTACTTGGTGTGAGCTCTATGTCAAGTGAAATACCTCTTATCAAAAGGAACTGAAAATCTGCCATCCCTATCACTGACAATGCTCTTGGACAAGCCATGCAGCCTGAATATATTCTTGAAGAATATGCCCGCCACTTGAGTTGCCTTGAAATTTGAAGAAATAGCAGTAAAACTGTCAATCTATCAACCACAACATAAATACAATCTCTACCTTGTACCTTGGGTAAACCTGTCATGAAGTCCATGGATAAACTCTCCCATTTCTGCTTAGGAATTGGTAGTTTTTGAAGCAGATCTATTGGAAAGTGTTGTTCTCCTTTGTTCTGTTGGCAAATTATGCATTCTATAATATGCTTATGAACATCCTCCTTCATTCTTTCCCATGCATACCTCTCATGGATTTTCTTGAATGTCTTATAATACCCTTGATGTCCTATTGTTGGAATATCATTAAAGACTCCCAAAATCTTCTCTTTGATCCTGAACTCGGGAAACAAGAAGATTACGTTCATGTAGAGGATTAGCCTGTCTCTCACAACATACTCTCTCACAACATACTGGTCATCTTTCACAACCTCATGAATGGTGTCAGCTGCAATTTTTTTCTTAGGATACTCAACAATAACCGTATCTCTTTAATCAATAGAAAGATTAGATAACAAGTATAGAACAGGTCTCTAACAAAGTGTATCAGCCACCACATTCCTCTTACCCTTCATGTACTCTATTTGGAAATCATATGCTTGCAGCTTGCTTACCCATTTTTGTTGGCAATCATTCATATTTTTTTGATCCAAGAAGAACTTCAAACTATTATGATCAGTCTTCACAACAATTTTTCCACAAACTAAATATTGTCTAAACTTGCTAGTACATGCATGATGGTCAATATCTCGTTATCATAAATGGAATCTCTTATCTTATCGGTCAATTCTTGCTCTCAAAAGATATTGGATGCCCTCTTTGACTTAGGACAGCTCCAATGCCTTTTTAAAAGCATCACATTTAACAACAAAGGGCAATGAAAAATCAGGAACATGTACAAGGCATGAACTCATTACCTCCTTGTACTTGTCAAAAGTTTTTCAAGCTTCTTCAGACCATCGAAAGGCTCCCTTCTTTAACAAATTGGTCATGTGTGCAACCTATTGAGAGAAACCTTTCTCAAATCTCCTATAATAACAACATAATCCAAGAAACCTATTTAGCCTTCTGTTGCAGGCCAATCAAGGATCACTTGAGTCTTCTGTTGATCTACCTGAACACCCTTGGAACTTATGACATGACTCAGGTACAGTATCTCATATAACCCAAACTCACATTTGGACAACTTAGCGTAGAAGGATTACAGCTCCAAAATGCCCAAAACTGTGCCTAGGTGTTCCAAGTGTTCCTTCCAAGTCTTGCTATAGACAATATGTCATCAAAGGAAACCAAAACAAATTTTCTAAGCTACTTACTGAACACCTGATTTATGCATGATCAGAATGTAGGTGGGGCACTAGTTAGTCCAAAAGGCATGACCAAGAGCTCAACATGTTCATAATGGCACACTAGAAGGCTATCTTCTCAAAATCTTTTTTCCCGTGCGCAAATTTGATGGTATCTTGATCTCAGATTAATCTTGGAGAAGTACACAGCTCCATGGGATTCATCAATGAGCTAATCTATCCTTGGAATGCAATATCTATTCTTGATGGTCTTCTTGTTCAATGCTTTATAGTCAATGCACATCCTAATAGTGCCATCCTTCTTCACAAGAACTGCTGAAGATGCAAAGGGGCTGAAGCGAGGTCTAATGAATCCCATGTCAAGAAGTTCTATGATAGTCTTTTTTGCCTCCTCTTTATACCCTCTTGGATGGCGATATGGTGCAGTGATAACAGGTTTAATTCCTAATAATTCCAGAGTATAATGAAACCCTCTATCCAATGGTAATATGGGAGGCATGTCGTTGAAAACTACACAATGCTGTCTGAAATTTTCTAAATATCAACATGATGCATACGTTTCTTGCCTGATGGAGACTTTGTGGGAAGAGTCAAGCGATTTGTTACCCATGCTACTTGGCCTCTACAAAAGATTCTCCCCATCCTCTTTGTTGTCACCACCCATGGAACTCCATTGGAGATCCCTCCAAGGACAATCTTCTTCCCATTTCCATTGAACTTAAGTTCCATAGTCTGGTAATTCATTGATTACTCATCTAGAGAGTGAACCCATTGCATACCTAAGATCATGTCACAATATCCAAAGTCAATCACATAAAAGTCGTTGCATACCTTATGATCTCCTTGCATGATATTGAGATGCTTGATTGCTCAGTTGTATTCATTGATAAAGTTGTGGGTGGTTCCACTGTCAATGAGAACAATCATCTGTTGCCTTACTAGCACTCCACAAACCTTGAAGGGTAGATATTTCAGGGCTCCGAAGAGGGTAGCATGAGTACTCTCCTTAGATGATGTGTGTTCTTCAACGATATGATTGATAGAGTTTTCAAATATCTTTTGTTCATCCTATTAGTTTGAATCTTTACTTGACAACGCCTCCATTTGGTGTATTTGTCCTTTATAGCGAGCCATGGCTCTCTACAAGAGAAACATAGCTTCTTCCTCCCGAGTTCATTCTTTGTCCCATTCATCTTGCTCAGTTTTGGGGTTAATGCCTTAGGCTAAAGGATGCTCTTATAAGGAGGCTTTTGTGGCAACATCGGCAGTGTACTCTTGGAGCAGGATTTGTTTTTGGTTACCGAGTCTCCAAACTTAGAGCTCTTTTGATGGCTTCTTGTAGGAAATTTGAATCAAATACTCTTACCAAACCCTTGAGCGATTCAGACAGTCCTTTTATGAAAAGAGCTATTGTCTCCTTTCTATCACATTTAAGATCATTGTTGATAGCCTCTAAAATTCTGCCACATAGTGGTCAATTTCTACCCTTCTGCCTCAACTGTGCTAGCTCCTTGAAGTAAATCTCTGGATCCTTCTTGTTGAACCTCTACTTCAATCTTTCGCTTAATTTTTCTATGGTAGCGATAAAGTTATGTCCTTGGATCTTCATGCAATGATACAACCATTTGTGAGCCACACCCTTTAGATGCAAAGTGGCAAAATTAAAGGCTTCTTCAAACTTGGGGTTCAAGGAGAGGTAGCTATCCAACTTCTGCAACCGCGCCCGTGGCTGAACAATTGCTTGATCCATCATATGTTGGCATATTGATCTTTCCTAGGTGATGTTGAATGTCCTTGCGGGGTTGCTCCTTATACCTTTGCCCTTTGTGCCTGATTCTCTTCATCTCATAATACTGAACAAAAGTCAGGTCTTGATGGATGGTAGAATCTAGGGCATTATATTCAATGTGGCGCTTCACCATTTCATCTTGAGGGCATATATGTTCTTCCAAGAGTTCCATCTCATTTCTTTCTAGAAATTTGGCTTTGCAAGCCTTTGGAATTGAGTTAATTAAATTCATTGAATTATTTCCTTCTACCCTATTTGGAGTAGACTTCCCAACAGCCCATTGTTGATTCATCTCTTTGAACATCCTTACCATCTCTGCCGTAGACTCCCTTAAGGAAGATTGAAATTCTCTAGCCAGCTCTCTGTTTTCAGTCCTTAGAACCTCCTTGAAGTGGGCTTCTTCACTTTTATCACCCATCACTAGACAGTCAAAGGTTGGCAGGAAAGCTGCTCTGATACAATTGTAATGCCTCTTCCTAGAATTTTAATGGAAAACAATAAATTTGCAATATAAACACAATCTTCATCAATCATATCCAAAACAATAACAATTAATTGTGCTTAGCAACTCCGATAAATAGCCTGACAATCACACAAATTTGCATAAAATTAATCATACACTGGCAACAACCTATATTGATATAGTTATGATTTCTACAGCCAATAGGACTGTTATGACAGTTATTATACAGTGACAAACAAGCTCAAATGAAACCACCAATTTTTTGTCACTCCTTAAAGATCAAACACACTCCTTGAGTGAGAATTCCCTCAAGAACCAAGTAGTTTTAGTCTTCTGATTCTTGTAAAAATCTGGAAGTTGCAGTCAATGAATGACAAGGTACACTGATAAGTAAGACTGTTTTTTCTAGTTCTTGTTTATTTTATCTGATATGTTGTCAATTGTTTTGCTCTCTTAATCATTTTTTCATTTGGACTATTGGCTGTCACTTGAACCATTTAAATATGAATTGATAAAGAAATATAGCATAAGGCTGCATTTTTGTATATTGTTGCATTTGTTTTTAGCTTATTGAACTTGGGTTAGGCATCCAAGAGCCGAAAAAAAATGGTGTCAAAGCACTGAATTCTGGAAACAAGATCGCCAGATCACAAGAAGAATAAACTATCAATCTGTCACAGAAGCTATGTTGCCAAAGCCTAAAACCAAACTTCTATTTACTATTAGAAAGTTAACTAGTTAAGAATTTCAAAATTTCTGGAGGGTAAATTACGTCAACCAAGTTCCCAAGGGAAAGATTATAAGATATCAGGAAGGGATGGAAAATTATGCAGGCCATCCCTAACAAGTATCAAATTTATATATAGTACTTCAAACCCTATTATGTATTTCTATCATTTCAGTTTGATTCCTGTAGCTTCTCTGTGCAACAGTCCTTTACTAACTGTAGTCTGTGGCTTGAGAGAGTCTAATGTGCAGATAGGTCGTAATTTCCTGCTGCTTTATTGAGAGCTTCACCAAAACTGCCAGCAGAAAATGCAGGTGCTTTAAAAGCTTTTAACACTCTTTACCTTCTTGATTATCAACCTCATATATATCTCCATGGAGTAGAAGGAACCGGCTGGCATTGACAGTTTTGTAGCACAGCTGAGGCTCTTCACCACATAACAGACATTTCTTTGCCCAAGTGATTTTCAAGAATACAGTAGAAGGTCATAATTATTTCCTTGACATTCACGGATGATTGACCAGGGCCCATGTTTGCAGGATCCAAATTTGCATGCAAGGATTCACAATTCCCTGAGAAATATAGTCCACAGACCTTGTTGAAACAGACACTGCTTTATTTTCTCCAGTGATTGCTCTTTCAGATCATCCTCAGCTACCCCAACTTCTCAACCACCTTACTGCCTCAAATAAATGCCGTCATCTCTCACAATCTGCCACCTTTCACAGATGGTGCCAGCTCACCTTTCAACAATCCAGCTTCCAGTCAGCAGTCTTTGAAAAAGGCCTTTAACATACTGTTCCCTTTTAAACACCACTATCCATCATCATTCCATCAAAGAGAACAAAACCTTGACCACAATACTTACAACATCTCTGCCCAGTCATATAATTACTGCCCATATCATTTGCATCATTCATCAAAAGCTCATGTAACTCCCAGCCATCTATTTTACAAGCACCTATCATATTAATCACTGTCAGCTACCTGCCTAAAAGGCAGAATCATATGACCATATTGCCACCTGTTGCAAAGTACAAAATCCAACTCAAAAAATTGGACTGCCAATCTGACTCAGCCAACCCAGTCAGATCCTTTATTGGGTTATTTTGCTGCAAAAATTGTTATTTTTTACTTTACTAAAAATGTATTTGTTATTTTTTTGTTAAATTTAGATCAGATTGCAAGGCTTTTAATTTTCTTTTCAAAATCATCTTATATATATTATTTCTCAATATATATGATATATATATCCAAATTGTATATATATGTATATATATATATAAATATTGATTATCGCTGAATATCAAATATTGCAATGATGCTTTGAACCGAATTGAATAACTTTGAAACTGTATTGAAATGTATGTGTCACTATCTTCAATATCGGCCCGCAGCCCTTATAAATATAGTGGCATCAATCTTGGGGAGTCATGCCCACGATGGAGCATGACTCTTCGTAGTCATGGTCCATCGTGGACATGACTCCACGATGTCGTGCGACCTTTGATCGCAGCCTTTCTTAACAAATTCAGTTTAGTCGATACTCATCGACTTACTTGATTATAAGAGTTGGCATGTATAATGATTAATATGTTTATTAATAACATTATATATATATATATATATATATATATATATACAAGAATGATCTATCACTCTAATAGTAATTATCCAACTGAGGCTACATAACATTAACACCCCCTCTTAGCTAGGGAGGATAATTATGAAAAGATTCATACACAATATTTGAAGTTATAACGATATTATCTCATAATATCAGGAGTAATGACCTGCTAATATCAAGTCTCATGATATTCACCAAGTACTCAGAGTAATGTCCTCCTAACATCAAGTCTCATGATGTTCACCAAGTACTCAAGAAGTTCATAATGATATTATCTCATAATATCAGGAGTAATGGCCTACTAATATCAAGTTCCATGATATTCACCAAGTACTCAAGATGTTCATAATGATATTATCTCATAATATCAGGAGTAATGGCCTACTAATATCACGTTCCATGATATTCACCAAGTACTCAAAGATGTTCATAAGGTATGTGCACACGTATCCTCAATAATACTTACCATATGAACCATAGTTCAAAATATCGGTATCGGCAACTTATCACGGAGGGCCAAAAAAAAAAATATCGAAAAATATCGGAGATAAGTCGAAAACTTATCGGGAAAATATCGGGAACTTTAAAACTTGCTTAAATTTAATTAAAAATGCATTTTTTTGCAAAATTCAATAAGCATATGCATCAGCTTTACCAAATAATTTCAGGTTCAATTTATTAAGCTGCATGGAATTCTCCCAGTGCAAAAACTATATTTTTTGATAAAAGGAAAATATAAAATTTATATATGAGGAAGAGACCTTTATAAAAATCATTGTTTAATAATGGTTCACACAACAAGTGGTGGGGTCCCTGTCAAGCTGGAAATGCAATTTTGATAAAATATGGAAGTTTCTCTTCAAAATATATTTTCGATAAAAAAATTGGCATCTAAGGCAAAAGAGTTTTATCGAAGCTCAATTTTCATCTAAATAAAAGGTTCCCTAATTCTATGAAGTATGTTAGGGTTTCTGCCTAGTGTTGCAAAGTAAGCAAATTGACGATTAGAATACATCGTGAAGGACAATCGAGAAACAATAAAAAGATAGAACACACCCTCAGATTGGTCCGCAATTGGAAAACTTGACAACGAATTTCCCTAACTTCACCAGCAGATATAATTGATGAGTATAAAACTAGATTTTACAAGTCTGAAATGACTTCTCTACCATTAATTTCTTCTCAGTCTGCGTTGAAATGAGAATTTTGAAATGCGACATGTGGTAATTGGATTTGGTGAAAAGGACTTTTGAATTTTTCAAGTAATATAAGCAAACAAAAAAATGATTTTTAACCTTTTCTGGGCCGTCAGTCCCTATAAGCGGACTGCGGCTGATATTTTTTGCAAATATCGCGATAAGTTTTTAACTTATCGCCGATATTTTAGGCGATAAGTTTGCAACTTCTTTGCGCGATAAGTTCGCGCGAAAGTTACATAACTTGTCGTAGCGCATAACTTATCGCGATAAGTTCACTTATCGCCGATAAGTCTGCGACAAGTTGATCTATGATATGAACATTATATTCATTGTCTGTTTAAGGAAATTAATCCACCATGCAAGATATAATATATCATGATCTACATCATAAGATATCCATCATAATAGAAAATTTTTAAGTCATTGTAAGATTGTCATCTTTCAATAACTTCTGCAAATACAAGTGATAATCATTTGGAAGTCGTCACTTCCTCATGATGTACACAGTGCCCAAATAGTCATGAAATAACATAAATATAGTACAATAATCAAATATGTTGAGACTCTTTCTCGGTAATTACAATCATACCAAGTTTACCTCGGAAGTGTTCCACCTTCATTTTGCAAGAGGTTTGGTGAGGATGGTAAAGAACAGTGATCTCCCTCTCAATACGAAATTTTGAGATATTTTGAAGTTCTTTAGAATACAAGATTGAATTACTAACTTTGGCGAAGGAAGCTTGATGTTTGAGTTTGTCAGGACATTTACTGCAGTGTGACCATAGTTGTCGCATCTATAACATTGTATTTTAGAGTAATCTCTCTGTTTCTTGAATGGCTGTTTACCATTTGAGTTCTTGCCCTTTTTCCTTTTCAAATTAGTGCTGAGAATCTGAATGTCCACCGATTCCTCTAGATATTAGATTACAATCTTCTTGAATGCAGTCAACTTTTAGGCAATCAAATTTGGGGAGTTTGAAACGAGCACTTTTTCCTTGTCTAAAGTTTTCCCATGAGATAGGGAGTCCATTTAAAGTTATCATAGTTAACTCTATATTATCATAGATGTGACCAATTGTTGAGAGTTGGTTTCTTAATTCTGTTATCCTCATAAAGTATGAGGTGATGGTCTCTCCTTTATTCATTTTAATATTAGAGAGTTGATTTTTGAGAGTAAGAATCCTGCTAGTGTTGTTGATCTCAAACATGTTTTCCAGGGCTTTGAACATACCATATGCAGAGTCTAACTTTGTGATAATAGGTAGTAGATGATCTTTTACTCCATCTACTAATAATTCCATTGCTCTGGTACTTTCCTTTTCCCATTGACTCTTCTTGTCATTCTCATTAGATTTAGGAGGATTTTCTACGATTGTTTTTAACTCATCCTTTCTTAGTGTTAGCATCATTCGTAGTTTCCAAGATTAAAAAATGAAGCACCTTCAAGTTTGTCTTCAAGTCTGATTCCATTTACCATTTTTGCAGGTGCAAGATTTCCAATGGAATATATAGATTAAAAATCTGTTCTTGATCGTTTCTCAAACCTGCTCTAATACCACGTTAAATTTAGATCAGATTGTAAGGCTTTTAATTTTCTTTTCAAAATCCTCTTTTATGTATATTATTTCTCAATATATATGATATATATATCCAAACTGTATATATATATATATATATATATATATGTGTAAGATACCTTGCTTATTTGACTAATCCTCAAGCGTGGAAACCTGCATAAGAATTGTTAGAACATAATAAATACAATCAATATAGAACTAACTGAATTGATTTTTCCTGCAACGAATGAGTGTTAGTATTTTTTTAAGAAAGATATGCATCTATATGCACAATATAATGTAAAAGTTGTATACTACCCATACTAATCCCCACTCACCCTTAGGAAGATTTTCCAATCAGATTTATTAACCCTCTGATGAGAATAATTCTCAGTCAATCAACCATCATCTGGAGAGCCTCTCCCTAAGGTCTCTAGGATCTCTATTGATGGTGACCATCAATTAATACACGGGGGAGATCCCACCTCCAACCGAGTCTCTTGTCTCTTCATATGCATATGTTTAACCACTACAGTATATACTGCCTCTAGAGATTATTATAATCTCCCTCTGACATTCATTTGGAATGCCCTCTACCAAGTCAAGGCTTGGTCTCTAAATTGTCTCTATGGAACCCTTATATTTAAGAGTGTCTCTGTCAGGCATGGCCTGGCTATTGAATGCTCCTCTATCTAAATGATTAACAATCCCTGGTTTTAAAACACCTCCCTAATATTGCTTTCTAACATATCATATTATAGATGTTAACAGTCTCTAAGTAATATCCATCCACAATCACTTATTGTTTGAGGGGTCGATTTATGAATCACCGTATTTATGATAGAATTATCGTTCTCACCTTAAGTATCTCAGTCGCAGGGCTTAGTATCACGTTACTCCCTGCTGGCGGTGTTTTTTTCTTCTTTCTGTCTGTTCACTTTAATCCGCTCTGTCTGCTCTCCCTAATCTGCTCCGACTGCCTTCTTCCTCCCTTCCCCTCTGCATTACCCAATTTATACGGGTCCAAACTGGCGGAGAGGAAAGTCGTGACTAGAAGTCGCGACTTGTCCAGGCTGGAAGTCGCGGCCCGTTTTGTTTAATTTGTAACATTATTATTATATGTAACTTTTGTTTAATTTGTAACTTTTGTTTATTAATATGTAATATTATTATTATTATATTATTATGAATTATATTATTAAGATGATTATAATGAATTTGTAATATAACAAAATTATTATTATACCATTATTATTATGATATAATAATATTTAAAATTTAATTATCAGTATAGTAATAATAATTATTATACTGATAATAATTATTATTTAATTGTTATTATACTAATAATTATTATTTATTATATTTTGTAGTTTAATTTGTTTTGGAAGGAATAATTTAATCTTTTGTTTGAATTTATTAATTTCATAATTGTAAAATTTTACATTTTATTATTACAATCGAGGGTCATTACAATATATAACTGTTATATATATATATATATATATATATATATATATATAAATATATTAATATGGAATATCGCTGAATATCAAATATTGCAATGATGCTTTGGACTGAATTGAATAACTTTGAAACTGTATTGAAATGTATGTGTTGCTGTCTTCAATATCGGCCTGCAGCCCTTATAAATATAGTGGCGTCAATCTTGAGGAGTCATGCCCACAATGGAGCATGACTCTTCGTACAGTCATGGTCCATCATGGACATGACTCCACGATGTCGTGCCACCTTTGATCACAGCCTTTCTTAACAAATTCAGTTTAGTCGATACTCATCGACTTACTTGATTATAACAGTCGGCTTGTATAATCATTTACATAAAACATATTTCTAAGTGTATAATCATTTACATAAAACATATTTCTAAGTAATCATATAAACATATATATATATATATATATTTCTACAAGAATGATCTATCACTCTGATATTAATTATCCGACTGAGGCTACATAACATTAACATTTTTACTTAACAAAAAACAATATATATATTTCTTAATCTTTGCAAAAAAACTATCTTAGGACTGGGACCAATGTTACCTAAAATAGGGTTCGATTTTTTTATTCAGCGACTGAATGTTGACCCAGACCCCAATCTGGTTCCCTAGGCAATACCCCAGACCAGCTTTTGTAATCTCGACATGGCTTCAAGACAAGCTTGCTGGGAATTGAATCCAATACTCAACCCTAGATAGTGCCCCTCACTCACCAATTAGTCTGGCCCAACAGACTAGAGTTTGAGTTCGTTAATGAAAGCCTTAAATCTTTCATCCCATGATTGGTCTTTGTATTTGTTATTATTAAATTTAATAAGCGGGAATTATTTGGGGGCTCATTCTTCATATAACAGGTATTTTGATGCTTTGACTGTATATTCTGATGTTTTCCTGTTAGAGTTTAATTGACAATACTAGGGAGGTTAATTGCATAGGATGAATGTTGGTGTCTTATTTCATCTCAATAGAGAAGCAATTAGAAGCCCAGGACTTTATTGCAATGTTAAACAACCAGCGCTTGTATTCTGAAATGTATGTGCCTTTATTTGTATTTGCACTGACAATTGTCCATTTAGATAATATTATTTAACAAAATTGAGCTTTTTTTTGTCATGTTAAATTGATATAAGGATTGTATGGGTGACAACAATTGCATATGATAAATTGTAGTCCAAAGGGGATTTCATCTTACATTTTGGGAGTTTTCCTAGTACTGAAATGATATTTTTGTTACAGACAACACATGTAGCAGCTCAGTATGGGCAGACAACTCTTCTGTACCATATTATCACAAAATGGAATGCCGATTTTGATGTACCTGACAATGATGGGAGGAGTCCATTACATTGGTATGTGAAAGCATCCATATTAGCTTATATCTACATTACAAATAAAGATATCAATAAACATACCTCTAGTGGGTGATAGATAGTTGATATCACATACATTC
Source organism: Thuja plicata (assembly GCA_018584345.1). NCBI lineage: Eukaryota > Viridiplantae > Streptophyta > Pinopsida > Cupressales > Cupressaceae > Thuja > Thuja plicata. Next base: position 2,995,631 of record MU223134.1, on the reverse strand, counting down.
ATTTTGAGAGAAGATCAGAAAGCTTTTTCACATGTAGCTTTCAGTTTTACAGGTATTTCATTTATTCAATTAAATTCTTCACATCTGGTGTTTTCTCATTCATTGTTCTAGTTGAAGGCCTTATAAGCTGATTAAAATAACAAGGCTTGTTCAAGACTGGGGAAATTGAAGGTTCAAATGATCATATTTATCCACTGTACAAATTGTCCATCTTGGTGATAGAAAATGAAAATAAAATGCACAATCCATTCCTGACAAGCAGAAGTAGCATTTGCTTATATTCTGATCAATGATTGTGGTGCCAATGGATTTAATGGCATTTCAGGGCTTCTTACAAAGGCTTCACAGACTGTATTAGATTGCTTTTATTTTTGGATGCATTTCAGGGACGACAAGACAATGAAGGTACTTAGAATCATCTTCTTTTGACTTTAGTAAGGGTATTTTAATAAAAACCCAACAGTTTAATGTTGACTTCATGTTATAAGTGTACAGTAGATGCTATGATAATATGTTGCACCACAACTGTCCTAAAGTCTTGTAGAATTTATTGTGTTTTATACAAACCACATGAAGGTGTTTGAAGGAATTATTTTCCGAAGTTTTTTAAACTCCTGTATAGCTGAGTAAAACTTCGGTAGATGCTAAGGGATAAGCTACCATTCATTTGCTCTTTCTCTTATGTTTTAATCAATTTGCTTGGTATTCACATTGAAAGTTCAACTTGGCGGTTTTTTCATTGATATGATCAGGTTGCACTCCTTTGCATTGGGCTGCAATAAGGGGTAATTCAGAGGCCTGCACTGTGCTTCTGCTCTCAGGCACAAAACAGGACCTGGTGACAAAGGATAATAAAGGATGCACTCCTGCACAGATTGCAGTTGACAGAGGTCATCAGCATGTGGCTTCATTTCTTGTATGTTCCCAGCTTCCTACTTATGCATGGACACGCATATGCAATAGAGATTATGCTTTTTTATCAGTGGCCTCAAGCAATAGCAACCCAAGATACCATAAATGTAATCAGTAATACACAATCATCACCTGCTTTTTCTTAATATGCTGAAAGAGAAGAGAAGAGTTAGGTTGACATGATGATATTGTGCTTTTTAGTGATTTGAGATCCCTACAGGAAAACATATCGAGAAACATATTTGGATGCATTTGTGTTCTTTCTTCCAATGTTTCAAGTCTCCTTCATGACCCTTCTTAAGGAAAATATTAAATTGAAGTTATCAAGAAGGGAATATTGAATAACTTTATTCCAATGTTTTGAAGAAGTCTCAAAAAGCTAGAAGAAAAATTATAAACAGTTGTGTCTATACATTTCTGAAGATGTGCTGCTTAAGTGATGGCTTGGGTATTACCACAGAGTTCTGTCTTCCATTTTTACATTGCTTATCACGTAATCCTTTCTGCACTCAAGACCTTTTCTTCTTTGAATATATGTTTCCCCTGTTCAAGATAGGTACGATCTTTCCATTAGGTGTTGATAAGTACCATATTTAATTACTAAATTTTCTTTTCCACCCCTCCCAAGTTATTAATTTTTGTGTGTTTTCCTTGGTCTTTTTTGCCTACCAACTTCAAACCGGAGGTAGTGAGATTCCTGTGCTTAGCACTGTCAAGTATATGTTTTTTCATTAGAATGTTTTTACTTTTGTGTATGCCTTCACAGTGTGACCATGATTTTGTTTAAGATATTTATACGTCTCTTGCTTATTTTTGGTTCCTTTTTTTGTTTTTCTTTGAATGTGTTTTGCCACGTTAGTTTTGGCTTGTATCTTCTACCTTTTCAACCAGTTTGCATCTTTAAACTTAGGTCCGTTTTCTTTTAATTTCTCTTCTATAGTTAATTTTTGTAGTCTGTCTTCATCTATGGTTTTGAGCTTGGACGCTATCAGTATTCCAAGGTTTCAATTCCATTCTCAGTGAATAGCTTCTCATACCTAGCTTTATCTGTAAGGAATTTGTGATGAGCTTTTTTGGAATCACTTTTTAAGAAACAAAATATTTGAAACTGCAATCAATATGCAAGAATGGTATGAGTTCTTTGTACTAAACAAAGTGGGGTAGCACAAAGCATAATACCAATGCAGTTCAACAAAAGCTACTGTTATTGGGTACATCAATCTAACATCCTGAGCAAATTTATTTGCATGAAATCCTTCTTTTTGAAGGACGCTAGACATGCTGCTAAGGAAGCTGGCTCTGCTTTTGTACAGAATCCAGATAATACATGAAGTTAATTCAGAAAGAACTATGTATTTATGATTGTAAAGCTCTTGAGTCAATCTTCAGCTTTTGAATATTTGAAATACATGGGTCTTTGAATTCAGTGTGAAGACTGTAAATGAATTGTCATAGGTAGCACGGGTGCCTTCTTACTTGATGTTAAGAGTTCTGGAACCTGCTTTTAGTGTCAATTTTACAAAGATTTTGCCACATGTAGTCTAGATCTTCTTAACATGTTTGTATTTGAAAATATCATGTGTGGTTTAGTATCATGAGCTGTGTTTCTCTTTCTCCTTCTTTAGTTTGCAAAAATACAAATCAATCTCCAGTGGCCAGTTTCTATATACTGAAAAGAATTAAGGGTCTTTGGCATCACAGATCTGAGGTTTCTTGATCATCATCAATGTAGACTCTCATTTATATATATGCTCATTTAGCTTCCTTGATGTGATCCATTCTATAACAATTCTTTCTACTTCTCTGTTGTTTGGGTTTCCTTCAGTTAAATGCCCAGAAGAAATTAAATCGCCAGTGGGATGAGAACAGTTATATTGGAAAGATTGCAAAGCTAGGACTTGCACCTGTACTTTTTTTTGTGATGGTTGCACTTATAATCACTTTTGTCAACTCAGTCCTGACATGTACGTATCTAATGCTTCAAGTGGAACAAACATTCAAGTTTACAAGGCTTGAAGATGTGTTCTTAACATGACTAATGTGATCTTATTTTGACCTGCTTCTGCAGCATCCACGCTTTTAAAGGTAACAGCTATTGTTGCGCTATGGGGATGGCTTGCAGTTTTCCTCGGGTCAGTTGGTCTTGTCATGTTCTATAGATGCATCAGGTAATTATCAAAGATATATTCATTGTATATTTGATATTAAATTATATATCTATACTATGATGTGTATGCTATCTCTTACAGCATCGCTAGCATTCTAGTAAATGAATGCAAGATGGAAAGAAAAATGTAAAGGTCTAAAGTTGAAATACATTATATATGTACTAAATTATACGTTATTGTTTTCTTCTGGTAATTAATGATCTCTGTTTGCTTCTTTTGTGAAGTAAGCCTAATAGATTAATATGGAGATAAAATTAACAAACTGACCATCTCCAAAGATGTGGAAAAAAGGAATACATAGTTACTTAATAATGGTGCCTCACTGCTAGCTCCATAAAATTTGACTTAATTAAATATCTGTTCTGGCATTGATTTGGAAAAAAACTAGATTATTGTTACTAAAATATGTATAGAAGACAATCTTGCTGAAGCAACAATAGTAATGATATTCGAGGTTGCTTACGCTTCTATGTCCCATATGCACGTCAAGCCAGCATCAACTATGAAACAAAAGTATGATCTGTAAACTGACTCCTTGACTGTTTAACATAGAAATCCTCTTTTAGAAAGTGAAAAATTGTAACGTGGTGAGTACTGCCTCGAGTTTACAGTGAAGTCTTTAGACCCCTATATTCTTTAAAGATCTATGATTAATAAGTCTGTAAACTAAGGACCTCTTTGTGAACATAAGGAAGAATAACAATGTGGCAGCACAGTAATTGGAAAGAAGAAATTATCAATAGTGTGAAGTATATCATGAGAAAAGCCTGTAAATACAGCATGATATTAGAAATACACAACATGCTATTTTGTCCCTAGGCCCATGGTCAGTGTATTAGTTTATAGGGGTTTATATTATGTTTAGGTTAATGAAGACTTACATGATGACATAATTAGGGTTTCTCTCCTTATACTATAAAATTGAGAAAAATCTCTGATCTGTTTACTTTTTGCCATTTTCTCAATCTATGTAATGTAAAGACTCACCATTGTTTGATCTGTTTTGTATCATTTGAATTTGAAGGTAATAAATTCACCCTTGGATGTGCAAGTGTTGCCAATGTTTTAAATGAAAGGAAAAGATGATCTCAAATAGATTTCTGAGAACCAATATGCACCTTCAGTATCCTACATTTTTCTTTTAATCAGATTTCAGTATCTTGGTACAAGCACATACTTCTAATCAATTAAAGCAGAAACATACTGTAACATGCAACTAATATGCAAGAAACAAAAACTCAACATTACTTCTTGTAAACAAATACTACGCAAATAACAATAAAATTTTTCTTTTGATAAGAGAGTTGTTATGGTAAAATCGATGTTGTATTAAATAGAGGAGATGAAAGCTCCTTATATAGATTTACAAAGACTATGTTTCAAAAAGAAAAAATTGTGAACTAAAGATGAAAATAGAAACTACCTAATAAACTAAAGACTAACTAAGATGACCATTAAAGAAACATTACAATATTCTAATACCCTCTCTTAATGGTCATCGTCTAACTACCCTGCAAAAGACTGTACATGTCTTGTGGTCATAAATTTTTCAAAACATTCTACTGCCGCTGATACCCTCCCTGGTTTTGCAAAATGTCAATGACCAAGAGTAGCCAAAATCCATCCAGAAAAATAGAGAAGGCTGCCCCCTTCTTCAGAATGCTCTACAACAAGAGACAAGAGCTTGCCACTGACTCTGCCATTGAAATGAGTCTACCACTAACCCTCCCAAAATCTACAAAACTTTTGACCAAAAATCATCACAAAACGTCCAACTTGATGTTGGATAACAAAGTTGTCCCTCTTTGTAGCCAAAGACACACCGAGAACAACTGCCACGATTTTGAGGAAAAATCGACAAACCCTCCAAATTTTTTTGCAAAAGAGCATGTTGCCCTAGAACAGACTACAAAAAGTCACGATTGTTTAGGAAAAAATCGCTAAACCCAAATTACATTGTTTTTTTCGGAAAAAAGGTCAAAACAAAGGAGTCCTACACAACTTTGCGAATTATAGAATCCAGAAACTATTTTTGAGGATAAACCAATTAGATAGCTGGCAGAAAATCCGAGACATGGATCAACATACAAAACATCATTTTTAAGGAAAAAATGGTAAAACCTCCCTGATAGGAGCAAACCCTTAATTTTTGAGGAAAATATTATAAACCCAAAATAAATAAAAATTCAAGGGACAATTATTAAAACCCTCCAGAAATTTTTTAAAGGGTAAAAAATTATGAAAACCCATCAGAAATTGTTTTAAGGGAAAAATTATGAAAACCCATCAGAAAATTTTTAAGGGAAAAAATTATGAAAACCCATCAGAAATTTTTGAAGGGAAAAAAATTAAAAATTATGAAAACCCATCAGAAATTTTTTAAGGGAAAAAAATTATGAAAACCCATCTGAAAAACCTTCATGCGGCAAAACACAAGACTTCGTGTGGTAAACAGCATATGCAAGCAACATGCAACTCCCAAAAAGCACATGCAAGCAACATGCAAGTACATGCAACCCTCGAAAATTAGAGACTTATGCTCAAACCAAGAAATTGCGTGATCAAAACTCTCGACCAAGCTCGCGATTTTCAGTAAAAATCTTAGAAGACGAACCACAAATTTTTCATAAAATACCTCCAATGATTTTTATTTAAAAAAATTGAAAAACAAATTTCTGGAAAAAAATTCCAGATCAGAAGAGGCTTGATTTTTTCTTAAAAAATTTGCCAAATTTTATGAAGTCCCATTGACCCACTCTAATACCATGTTATGGTAAATCGATGTTGTATGAAACAAAGGAGATGACAGCTCCTTATATAGATTTACAAAGACGATGTTTATAAAAGAAACAATCATGAACTAAAGATGAAAACAAAAACTACCTAATAAACTAAAGACTAACTAAGATGACCATTAAAGAAACATTACAATATTCTAATAAGAGTAAAGTACAAGAGTTGTTCAATTTAATATACAACATTTCATAATTGCAGCAAGTTACTCTTAATAATTTAGAAACTGAAACATATTTATATCTCTATCGCTACTGATAGCAATAAGAAAAACAAGTACTGAAGGAAAGATAAAAAAACCTGATACAATTCTGTTATATGTTGAGGTGTTTCCAAGTACATCTAATTATCTGCCAAAGAGGGGGAGCATCATCAAGGTTCTTTACCCCCAACCACGAACCAAATGGTTCTTTGCATATCCTCCAACTGGAGAATGCCCCTACCTTGCTCGAGGGTGTAACATCTGATGTATCTACTTCCATCTGAGCTCTGGTGTTTAGGCCCTACACTACTCTAGTCGGTCACACACTAGGGTAACTCCTATCTAGTATGACCTCACTGACAAAGAGGTGTAGCTGGGTCTTATGAACGGACAAACACTTGCTAAGCAACAAAACACTTTGGCCAAAGACTATTTTAAACAGGCACATCATACGTGCAGTCCTAGTTCACTACCCTACTCAAAATTGTAACTTTGTTTTGAACCTGCTGGTCTAGATATAAGCATTACTCAGTTATGGAAAAAGTCATTAAGGTTTGTGCCCATAGCTTCTATGTTTGATAGAGGTTTAATTGCAGTCTAAGTAGGACTTCCACATCTCATTAAGATATCATCATTCTATAAGAGATGTTATCAAGACAGTCATTTAGTTATCTATATTGAAATCGTTCTTTTTAATATGTGTGTGTGTGTGCGCGCCAACTTTGCACATTTTTTCATTGATACATTCTGAGCTATATCTACTCTCATGAAATCGTGTTTACATCATAACTCAATGTTTTTCTTACCATCTACAATCTGAAATAAGTTTTGGCTTACCCGAGCCAAGTGCACATGGTACTCTAGTTTTGAGTTAGTTTTTATTAAGTTCCCAGTTAATGCTGGTAATAAAACAGTTATTCATAAACAAGTATGACCATGGTAATCCCCAAATTTCGTATCCCTTAAGATTACAAAGATGAATGTATTATTACTATTTGGAAGAAAGCTTTTCCTGGATAGTTTCGATTAAACGTTTTTCATTATTAAATAAGCTTACAGCAGATTTTACAAGTTTATTGCTATGGCCTAATGCCATTATACTTTCAGCTTGGATTGAATACGTACTCCTCTGCCTGCTCCAATGTGAGTCTTTCATAAGAACTCTAGCTATCTAGCTGAGGAAGAATTCCGTAGATGACTTATACATAACCAGCAAATTGAGTTCTACTATCAAGCTGAAGTGTGGACTAATATTCTTGTTATCTGACTTGGTTTAAAATTTCTTCAAGCTCTTCCTATCAAGCTTCGTTAAGCACTTCACATGCACAATAAGAAATTTATACACGCAACACTCTACTAGCAGCTACTTGAGTGCATTCTATTTCATTGTGTGTTCTAAAAGAATAATCCAACTTTCAGAATTTCCTCAAAGAACTATGAAAGGGAGAAGAATCATCATGCATGTACAGACGAACATAAATAATGACAAAACTATTGATTTAGTCATTGATAACGAATTTTTATTCGTTCCTTTCAAAGACTTAAAGAGTTCCTGAGCATTTTCTCATGTAAAGATTTCAAATTGAAAGAAATAGCAGTGTTAAAGGAGTCATTCATTCCTGTACGACTACATCTGCAGTTCCTAAAGCTTGAAAAGTAGTGAGCTTTTCTTTCTCTGCTTACTTTTCTGCTTTGTCTCCTTTCATTCATAATCCCCAGACAAGAATAAAGTTTTTTCTTTTATCGGTTACCAAAGTTTCATTTCAATTTCACTGCATTACCATACGTTTCGAATACATTTCGTATAATGGTTATGCCAAATGAAATGGCATTAAATAAATCTAGTTCTCAATTCGCTTCTTTGCCAAATCAGCTTAAGATATTTATATAAGCCGACTTACTCAAAAATCATTAATTAATTCCTCCTTTTCGATGGTCAAAATTATAATGACGGCTTATATTCCTTCCATTGCTGGCGTCCTTCAAGGAATGATTAATATTTGTTGATTTTATAGTTAGATCGGATTCTAGCATAATTAATTTTAATTAGAAATTAAAACTAATTATTCAATTAGATCATTGGGCTGGGCCCAATTATTGCTTTTATCACAAGGCGCTATGTATTGATAAATTTACTTAATGATTTAATTGGGCTGGGCCCAAATTCAAATTACATTTCAATATATTTCTTGGCGCCAAATCTGGGCCGACTTATGGAGAGTTTGTGGAGATTGCTCCGTATATAATCAAGGCATTGCCTTAGCGAATAAGACACACAAGCATAGCAATCATACCTTGCAGCGATATCTCTCATAGCAATCATATATAGCAACACAGCGAATATACACAGCACAGTAACAGCGAAATACATCCAGTGATATTCAGCAATCAGGAATTATCAATGCATCTGCAATTATTATCTTGCGACATCTAGCCATTCACGGGGTATAGACTTTTAGATCGGTGATCTGATTGGCGATCCACAGTTTGCATCATTTATACTTCATTGGCGATCTATCTCCTGCGATTTATATACTTCCCAAGATTGGCAATTATACTCCAATATGGATTGGCGATATTGATTGTAATTCAATGTTGATTGATTTGCTTCATTGATCGGGGATCTCCTGCAAATCTAAGATCTGCGATATTTGTGAGGTCTGTAATTGAATCTTGAAAAGCAATTACAGTAGATCTAATTGTTGCTGGGTTTTCCCTCCAAGAGGGAGGTTTTCCTAGGGTAATACTTTGTGTTATCGTGCCTTTCTTTATCTGTTTATTTTGTTAAATTGTTTTAGTTCTGATCTGATCACTAAAAATTAACAATATTTTCCTTCAAACTGAATTAAACCATTGTGGCGGCTTTAGACTATTTAAGCCGATGAAGTTAATATATAAATGTATATATCGATCCTTAAAAGTTTGGCTTATCCTAGCCGATTTTAATATCCGAAAGAAATGATATCACATTTACTTTGAAATTAAAAAATTGAATACATACATAATTATGTATTATGCAAATTCTCCTATTTATGTATAGTTAAACCATTGTGGCGGCTTTAGATTATTTAAGCCAATTACATTAATATATAAATGTATGTATCAATAGTTAAAAGTTTGGCTTATCCTAGCCGATTATAATATATTATATCCAAAATAAACGATATCACTTTTACTTTGAAATTTGAATACATTCATAATTATGTATTGTGCATATCCTCACACACACACACACACACACACACACACATGTATTTTTGTCATATTTTGCATGGGTACACATACGTACATACATTTATATATATTTATATATTTCTTACGTTGCATACATACATAATTATGTATACATCACGTTGTCAAATTAATTTAAATAGAAAAAACTTAGTTTCAAAATATGTGACCTCAGTTCATATGCTCAATTTCTTATTAAAACTTATTTAAATATAAGTTATTTTGATCTAAATGATTTGCGGAAGGAAAAAGAAATACCCCAACGGTCCAAGTGACCCTCTAGGTTGACATAATCGAAACCTAGTCCTTGGCCCACAAAACTAGGTTAAAACCCTATATGTGGCACTTACTCAAGGATTTTAGAAAATTAGGTTAAAAGCCCTAGATGTGGCACTTACTTAGAGACTCGAACAACAATTTGATCCTTTATTCAGATGTTAGACCTTCTACTTGATGATACTCCCTTCTTGGAGGAAAAAAGGCTTGTGCATCCACTTGCACATAAAAAATGTAGTCAGCCGACATCTTATAAACTTGTAGCATATACATAAACATGTTCAAAATTATAAAGTACACACTTGCTTATCAAAACATATATAAGTCCTGAATCTTGTTTATCTGACCAATGTCAAATTCATCATTTTCACAATAATGTAGCATATCATAATTGAACCACTTGTCATCGTTGCATTTCAAAATATTTAATCATTGCATTAGTAATTATTGTTCATCTGATAAAGTGAAATAACATAGCAAAATAACATAGCAGAAGAGGGATGTAACACATACATAGTTAATTTCTCATCCATTAACCCAGAGGAAAGATAATGTAGTTAGCAGATCTAACAAAATTTCAGCAGCATAACATCATGAAAATCAACACTTCAAGAACATGAAATAAGAAGGATAGAAGAAAGATAGATAGAAGAGAAGAAACACCAATATACGTGGGGAAAACCCTTTTGGTTAAAAAAACCCACATTCCAAACTACCGAACTAATGTATTAATCTACAACAAACTGTTTCAATACACTTGCAGGTTCTAAGCCTTCACATGGAGTCGACATCTTGCTCTTTTGGAGGAAATCTGACAACATAACATTGCAAAGAAATATTTTCCTCGTTCCTTTTTCAAAACCCACATAGAAGACATGCAATATATAGCGAAATACAAGTTTGAAGTGGCTTCTAGAAAAAGGCAAAAGAGGTGGGTGTCCAAAACCATGTGGCACTTTTTTCAACCACCTCTAAGAACGCAAAATGACACTTATACATTATTTTCTATTCCCTCTTACATGCCCCCAAACTTAGGCACTTCATTTTTGTTAAAAATAGGTATGACAGATGCTCTTATGCACCTTTGAGTTATAGAGTTGTTGCTAGAATTTATCATACATGACAACATTTATAGTTGTAAGAGAACCTGTGATAAATTACTATAATTAAGTAAATATCTTACAACTCTTCATAATCTAAGTTGGGTGCCCATATTGTCCATGCAAGATGCCTTTTAACACTTGTCCAACCTATCATAGGAATCTGTCATAACCTGTCATAAGAATCTGTCATACAATGATGATTAAGCAGGTTAGGTTTCTAAGAAGCCGACACAAGGCAAAATATCCCCACCAAAGTGGGACACCTACTTTCCCATATAGGGACATAATACATTCTTATCATCTTCCATGTCACTTCCTAGTATGAAGTCAACTCATTGTGCCATGTCACAATAGATGACAAAATATGATGAGCAAGAAATTACAATTAAGGTATTAAATAAATAAACACAATGCTAGGAATGGCTAAGGTTGAGACACCTTAATTCTCAACATTCTTCCACTTGTTGAACACCTTGCCATGACCAATTTGAAACGAAAGTCAATTGCAATGGGCCAAACAAAGAGTTGCATCATTTTATCCAGCTATGAAACCACATAAATCTCTAGCATGCTCTCATGCTCCAACAAGATACCTGCAATAACATCAAAGATGTCCACCATATCAAGCAAGAAATCCTCTCATCCTTCATGGAACCACCTTTGAAAGAAAAGGACCAAGCCAAGGTGAAGATGCACCAATTCATAGAACACATTTATCAAATCCAAGTGATAGCAAGGGATACAATTTTTTGTCACAACTCCACTGTGCTCATGAGCTTTACAAAAGCACCAATATATTCAACTCCAAACACTTACCAAAGCACAACTCTGAATGTTAAAGCATTCCTCTCAAAAAAAAAGATTGAACACAATCATTCCAAAATAGTTAGAACAACCATAATTGATTGTTAGCAACCCACATAAAAAAACCAACAACTGGAAAAAGCAAACACAACAACTGCTAGTCCATCCAGTTAGCCACACCTCAAAGGTATTCAAACTTCAAACCATTAGTAGAACTGATGCCAATAACATATTTAACCCATAAACTACAATCACGAGCTCTCTGTATGAAACCCGTCAATGAAAAACATACACATCCTGGAACTCCCACCGCATGGGTAATATCAAATCTGAAAATAAATTTTTGGCATACCAAGTCTACCAATCAACACTTATTAGAAAGGTGTGGCAAATAATTAAACCATGTAGTAACAAAGAACAATCACACAATGATCCACACATGTAACACAAACTGCTGCATGATCTTTGATAAATTTCACCATAACTCTCCCATGCCCGTCACACTAAACCATGTGAGCACAAACCTCTAAGAAGTAGCAATAGAACAAAGAGAAAACTCCTAAATCATATCACAATCATGTCCTTCTGCCAACACCTCAAAGTGCTAAGTTATATCAAGTAAGATTTCCTTCACAGCCCTGGCGAAAAACCTCAACAACACCCAAACATTAATCTCATTAGATCAATCAAAACATATATATCAGATATCACCATCACAGATGTAATCTTTTTCAAAGCAAGGAAGATCAAACTCAAAATAAATATTTCTGAAGAAGGAAATCAGCCCAATAAACCATCTTCTAAAATCCTCATAATTATATTATAATATCAACTCATATGCACAAGGAGATAACCATGCTATCCATCCCTCAAAATGAAACCTCCAGAATCAATCATCGATCCATACCTCGAGATCCATATCTATGACAGATAAAGCATAAAACATAATCCACCTGAAAGAAACAATAGGCAATACCTCTCAGAGTCTCAAGTGATAAAAATTGCGGAGTAGACCTTGAGTGGAGAATAAGAATGATCCTCCAAGATATCCAAGTCATCATGACTCATCAAAGAACAGTCTTGTAATAATTCCACATTGAACTCACATCCAACCAAGGTGTTGGCTCCTCAAACTCTTGCTGAAATCTCATCAAGAGTACACATCTCAACACATGTCTCTAATCACAATTGCAATCCAAGCCTCACCTAAGTCTCCAAGTATCCATGAGCACTTATAACTAATCAATCCATGCCAAACTCCAAATGCAACATAGCATCATCATGAAGTACTCAAGCAAATGATCACGTATTCAATACAAAGAGAACCAACAAGATCAATGCCAAATCTCCAACAGCAGAATCAGGAACCAATATTGACAACATGATCACGTACCTTTCATAAGAAAATCATATGCGCCAATGAACATATCATGCTCCTAAGAGCATTCGTATCTTGCCAACACTTTAACTGGTAATTAAGAATTCAAGGATCAATTGCCAAAACCAACAAGTCAAAAACTGATACCTCAATCAAAGACTCCAAGAGTCATCCATGGCTAATGAAGATGTCAACATCTTAAATCACTTGAAGCTAACCATCCCCTAACAATGAAACTCCAAATATGAAATAACTCTTTTGCAGCAACAAGATCTAAGAGCTCCTCCGAAACATCTGCAGGCATTAAGGAAGATCATCCATCCAGCAAAGAAGAATCCACATCGTTGCCAATAACTCCCACTAACCAAGATACTAAGATACACATGACATCGTGACAACCATCTCCTAAATGAAGATCATCCATGGCTTTTACACAATCAAATATTTTGCCCACAAGTGAAGACAAATTGTTAACAAACAACTGGGTAAGTTAGTATTTAACTTCCCTCTGAATTTTAAATAAGGTACAACTCCCTTCTATGATAAATTTTAGATTTTTTGTGATTTAAAGAATGGGGTATAATTTTGACCAGAAAGTAGAAAATGAAAAATAACGCTTATGCATAGCCATGACATAAATATGGCTACATGATTTAATAAAAAAGATTTCAAAACATCTATCCGACACACAGGTTTTGAAAACTAAAGATTTCGAATAAAATAAATATTACTGAATATCCTTAACCCAAAAACTTGAATACAAATGAATGACATATAACTTTAGATTGAAATTTGACCGTACCACTAAAAAGAAATGAATATCACATTCACAAAGAAGAATGATAAACAAATACTTACTACAGCACACTGACTTGTAAGCAAATATTAAAGCATAACATTCAATATCACATGCGCACAGACTTGTGAATTCTTTTTGAATAGGCAAAAAATTATTTCTTCCTCCTTTCAATCGAGTCTCACTAACACACCACAATGTGTTGAGGATCATGATTTCGGACCCTTCAAATGTTCTTCACTTGCATATTTAAAGTTTTTCAAATGTAACTGTTGTAACAGTCTTGAAACCAATTCTTTAAAGGAATCATAAATTAAAGTTTAATACAGTTTAAAACTTTATAAACTTTTGAAGTCTTAAAAATAAAACACGCAACTATTGCTGAGGTGGTGGGTTTGGTGGGTCTGCATTGGCTTTGTCAACTGGGACTTGTTGGGTGGCTGCCACACATGTCTAGTAGTCTTCCAGCGCTTGAGAGACAACTGGAACCTCCATGTATTGAGGAATATTCATGTTTTGGATCTTGAGTTTCCAAAGAACCTTGTTACCTTGTATGTTATTATGTTAGCAATGGAACTGGCTGGGTGACTCATACCTAGCCAATGATGAATAATTCTTGTTAATTTGTTCAAAATATCCTTTTGAAGGCCTGTTCATTAGCCAATGTGTCAATGAATTTTTGAAACTTTTCTTGAACTCATTTGTAGTGGCTGAAGTTTTAATTCATGGCGGTCTCAATCTGATGCCCTTAACATTAAAAGAGATATTGTAAAGTATAGCACTTCCACTTATGAAATGAGGTTCCCGTGATAATAGAGACTTTATTAAGAACAATTTGCAGTTGGACCTGGGTTCCACCATTTCCCTCGTATGGCAGACCACTGGGCAAATTGCTTTGAAGATTACGAAGTCAGAAAAAAAAAATTAGATGAGGATGACTTTGAGGCAAATTGTGACATTCAGACTAGGATTTGATATAGGTGACCTTCAATCGCCTATTGGCACTATCTTTCAAAAATCACCTTTTTGGAACAAAGAGTCGAACATTGGCCAGGTTCTCAAAACCTTGTTGGAGTCCGACAAAGGTTTTGAGACCTCGTTTGGTCACCGCTTTGTCTTCTCTTTTTGCTTTCCATTTCCTTTGTATCTTTTTATTTTCCTTCAAGAGCCTTTGAAAACTTTGAAAAAGAAAGGGAGTTGTGAGTTGTGTGTTGAACGTCGACAAGGTTGGGCTCCTGAAAGAGTTGTCCAACACTGAAGATTCTCTAAAACTTTGATAACTTGCTTTTTTTTCTTTCCTTCGGTCAAAACTTTGAAATTCTAAGTTCGATGTCAAAGCCTGACAAGGTTGTGAGAACCTTGTCGACTCTCGGCAATGGTTCAAAAACCAAGTGAATAAGTCGCTTTATGAAGAAAACAATCTTTTAAAACATAAAACTCTTCCAAAGGGCACAAGGTTTTGAGAACCTTGGTGGCTCTCAAAAGAGTTGTGAGAACCAACTTATGACCAATACTTGAGAGAAAAGATTTAGACTTCTTGAAGGCTTATGAGATCATTGGTAAAACTAAACTTTGTTGGAGCCAAGACGGTGTAGGCGTGCAATAGATAATAAATAAAGTTAGATGGTCGGGTTTGGTTAAAGTATGTTTAATCAATTTCTGTTAGTAGTAATTAGTTGGAAAACGGTTGGTCTCCAACCAACCTTTGGCTCTCTAT
>MU223134.1:2925351-2940935 GCA_018584345.1 Thuja plicata | reverse complement strand
CCCGCCGTCGTACCCCCGCCGTACCCCCACCGTACTGAAATTGAGGCCCTTTTTTTTCGCGTACCCGAAACTCGTCCCGGCGTCCCCCCGTCCCCCTGTACCCCCGTACCGGTGTAACACTGAGAAAATGTGATGATGGGAACAGGAAAAGCATGAGAGGGAAGTCCCTGTAAATCAGATGGGAAAGGACTAGAGGGTAGTAGAAGGTGTTACAGGTTGGATGTTGAGGCAACATCGTATGGGTGAAGGAAAATGCATAGAGTGATTGCTAGGAGGAGAAGTGGAAACCAGAATAGATGATACAATTTCAGGCTTTGTTCTTAGTTGATGATGATGATATATATTGTGCTCCCGTGCAACAAACTTCAACTTTGGGATCACCTGAGTGGTATCTGAACTCTGAAGTACTTGTCGTCTGTACTCTTCAATTTGTTTTCTAATGTTGCCCTCAAGTGCTGATTCTGATTCTATATGTGAGGAAGAAGAATTTATTGTTTTTTTTTATGATATTGTGAGGACTAGCTAAATTCTGCCCTCTATGTGACCATTTTTCCTACAGGAACATTTTACTTCTATTTATGATTGATTTAGTCCTATATGGGATAGAAGTATTCTCCTTGACATTGCAATTTACCATGGTTAAGGGTGGTTGTTCCCAACTTGTTGCAATGAAATGACGAGACACAACTTCTGAATGTGAATTTGAAAATCCTTCAAGCACTTCATTAGGCATAAAATAAATCATTTGTGTCTTTGTAAACTGACTATGATCCCTTTGTCTTACCTCATACTCATATATACAGTTTGCCCAAAAGTCTTTTGCATTTGGCACATGCTGAAAACAAGCTCCCAGCCTCTCATATATTCTGCCTCTGGTACTGTCAGTACGCTTTCCATTAAAATCTTAAAATAAAATTTAGAAAGCTCAACACTTACATCCTTCACATCAACAGCATATGTACCTTTGTAGAAGCTTATCTAAATGGGGAAACTCACCACCTGGTTATGTTTCTCACTTAATAATAAATGAACTCTGGTCATCTATATACAAAATTCAAACATAAGGATGTGATTACTAGGATGCTTGGGAAGCATATACGGAAAGGATGAAAAGACGCTGCAATATAACTGAAAATTGGAAATTGAATGAACCAATCAGCCCAATCTGAAATAATAGCCTTGGCTTGATCTGAAAAATGGGTATGCAACTCCTCATCGATATTCCTGACTGAATGCATTAAAAAGGCATTATTCACCCTCCTATAGTGTTTCAATAGTTCGCTACATTCTGGCTGAGGTAAATGCTTGTAAATGCATATGACGTTCAATGATCCTTGACAATCGTGTATGAT
The DNA here is from genome assembly GCA_018584345.1 of Thuja plicata. Classification (NCBI taxonomy): domain Eukaryota; kingdom Viridiplantae; phylum Streptophyta; class Pinopsida; order Cupressales; family Cupressaceae; genus Thuja; species Thuja plicata. Next base: position 2,939,583 of record MU223134.1, on the reverse strand, counting down.
TTTGTCTTTGCAAATGCATAAAACAAGTAAGAAGATGCACAAAACTCACAAGCGAACTTAAAATTAATTAATTGCTTATGAATAAAATTGGTGATAAAGATAACCCAAACCAAAATGATTTCGTCTTTGAAAACCACACTAATGATTTAAAACATCCATGCCCTGAATGTTCTTGCCTTTGCTTATCCTGTTACTCAATTGAGAAGAGTAATTATCTTAGTGAGTTGTTATTTGAATTCATTTCTTGTACACACCCTTCATACTTGTTTCTTTTCCTCTTTAAGCCAATGCTTGTTCACATGTTTTTGACATTCAAGAGTTTTAGTGTTTTATTCTTCTTTGCACTTGGCCAAATACACCTCTTAAGATTTTCTATACAAAGACAAACTGAAAATACTCTCCATAGAATCAGGATCAAACTTTTAAAGTGCCTACCCATTCCACAAGTGACATCTTCCTTGTGACAAAGTGGTTGTGATTGACACATGCCACAAGAAATTATTGACTTTAAAACAAAATTGGAAAAGAGACCTCCTCAACAAGATCACTTTCACACAATTTCTTTGCAACTTTTTGTTTTCTTTTTGAATGTGCTCTACCAAATCCAATACTTGTACATCCACATGCCCCATTCTAGTGTCTTCGGCCTAAGGGTATTTGGACACAAGATTTGAGGGTGGATCTATGTGTTGAAAGTGACATTGCATCTTTTCTTCATTATCTTCACACTTTACCAACCTGTTGCCTCTGCCATGGCCCATAAATGATGAAAACAGTGATTGAAAATGAGTTCTATCAATGGAAAAACTGCCTTATTTAATCCTTCTATACTGCTGTTTCAAGCACTTTTTGTGAGGGCATACCAAAGACAATCCCAAACATTCCATGAAGGAAATACAACCCCCTCTATCCAAAGACCAAGAAATACCATCTTTTGACATCCAAACATTTGTTGTTTTAGGGAGTGCAAACTGACTGAAACACCGCCTACATGAAACTGCTCTTTTGTGACTGCCAACTGATTTTTTTTAAGAAGATAAGAATTGTTGATGTAGAAGGGAAACCCTACTGGATAAGAATGAAAATCTTCACTGTTCACATTGGAAAATCTGTTGTTTTATAGAGGATGAAACCCTGCTGTTTATGAAGAAACAAAATCTACTTGTGAGGATGAAAAAACACCACTGTTCATGGCTTGAAATTTGCTGTTTAGGACTTTGAAAACACTACGAATGAAGTCTTTTTCAAAGGCAAAACCCTGTTATTATGCGACTGAAATTCACTATTTTGGGAAGATGCAAGTTGGTTTCTTCTTATTTTTTGAAGATGAAACCCTTCATAATCTCATCATAACTTGAAACCCTAGGTATCAAGAATATGATCTCCAATAGCTCAAAAAGCTGCCAAATCAGATTTATTGGGAGATGCAAACTGCTGTTTTTTAAGACAACCCTGGATGTGCATTATTCTTAATAAAAAATAATTTGACTATTAAATCCACTGTAAATCCTCCAAAATTGTGATGAAAATACTCCAAACCAGCAAAACAACAATCAATACCTATCAAGAATGAAGATTAGGAGGAGGATGCAACATAGAAACAAAGAAATCTGCTCTTTGGGCACTCCAACCTGCTCTCCCAAGCTCCAATGGTGTCCTTATGCTTCACAATGAACTTGACAATCAAGAAGAGCACTTTAATAACCTTTTTGGAGTTTTCTTTTCTAATTTAAACTTCACTTTCTTTTTTGTCTCCTAAGGTGTCTTTATGTTTTTCACTCATGTTTCAATGTTAACTTTTTTTGTCTTCCAAGTTCCAACCTCTCATGGTGCACATAAGTGGCTTAGAGCACTGTATGTCATGCTTTTGCAATGACAACGTGAAACAAGGAGGTTCATGGGTATGCTTAACTCTTAGTGCAATTTTTATTATAATTGTAAATTGACAACTTGATACAAGGAGGTCCTTGGGTATGCTTAACACAGTACAATTTTTATTATAATTGTATATTGACAACTTGACACAAGGAGGTCCTTGGGTATGCTTGAAGGTATGAGACAGATTTTATGTTCTGTTTTCAAGTTGACAACTTGACAATAATCTCTTGAGGAGTGTGCTTAGGCTTGCAAGTGCACTTTTGATCTATTTTGCACTTGACATTTTGACCAAGTCATTTTAGGTGCCATCTTTCACCTAGCAGCATTTTTTATATATTTGTAACTTGACATTTAAGTCACGAGGGGTGTGTCCAAAGTCCTTGGAGCATTTTTTTTGTTATGTTTTCACTTTGACAATTAATTTGACACTTAAGTCACTCCAGATGCCTTTTTTCACTAAATGTCAAAATTTCACTTTTTCATTCTATTTTATGTTAAGTTTGGTCATTTAAGTGAAAAAGTGCACATGTGCTATAATTCTTTATTAACATATATCATCCAAGTGGAAAGGTGCTTTCTTAGTCACTCGGTCTATTTCTTTGTTGACATTCAAAAGTGCAATTATCTTTTGTTTTATGTGATTCTAACCTTGCAGCATGACATTGGACCTTCAAGAAAGACACCAAAGCTTCTTGGAGACATTTCCAAGTGATTTTGGACCTTCAGCATGAATTTCTCTTCCTTTGACACATTCTGGACCACTTGCATGCCTTTTCCCATCTTGAAATTGCCCTTGGGTACCTTCCCTTCATCACAACATGCTCTGGAAGCTCTGATGTTCACTTACTTATGTGGACGTTTCACTGTATTTCCCTATATTTCAGGCTCACCTTGACTGTCATGATTGAAAAACCTTCTCACGTAAGTCCTATAATGTTTACTTGATTTGATGATAACAACAACTGGAAACAAGGACTCATAAATGGCTTATGAGTGACAAATGACAAATTTTATACTGAGCATTAAACTCATAAACAAGAAACAACCAACTTGTGGTTTACGACTTGACAATAAATTTTGTATGGGTGCCCTTCCTATTAACCTCGCCGTCAATGTTCTCTTGCAGCCGTTATAATACAATTGCCAAGTGGCATTGTGTCAGCCAAGGAATTTTGAGATTCCTTTTAAGTACGGTACCCCATTCCATCAAAGTACAAATATTACAACAAATTACAATAATTAAATATTACAATTTTCCCTAGGATTGTCAAGGTGTATAACACCCAGTCCTAATAGCAGCAGTTATTCCCTTTTGGTCTCCACAGCATTTAATTTCCTTGAAGTTAGTGGTAAGGATTCTGTGCAGTGTTTTTGAAGGTCAAAGTTGTCACAGAAGATTGTTATCTCTACATCTGAAAGGAGACAGCATCCTTTTCCATGTAATGTCGGACAATATGAAGACGATCTTTCGGGGACAAACCTGAAGGTTTATGGATGAGAGGTATATGATTTAAAGATGCAATATTGGATTGGAACCTTATCGTAGTATTCTTGTGTACATTTGGTTATCTTATCTGTGTAAGTTTCAATATAATCTGATAGGTTACAGCTATAAGTTGAATTATTCCACACTTCTTTGTATGTTTTACTATAGGGTAATCTAATGTGGAGCTTGACACATAAGAAACTTAAATATTGCTTTGGGTTTTGACGATTTAACTGGCATTTGTAATGCTTTGACATCGTTACGTATTCAAAATTAATATAATTAAAGATGTGCATTTTAAATAAATTGAAAATCCATTATGTGTTAGTTCTTGTTCTGATTTCAATTGCAATCTACTGGCGAGTGTAAGACAGGAAACTTAAAATACGTAGTTAACTTAATTTTCTACAGCATTTGTAGTTTTCAGCTTTTTCAATAGTAAAAGAGCTGATAATCAATATTTGGTGAACTGGGACAAAATGTCTTTTGAATAATAATTTAGGGAACAGGATGTCTTCCATTTCATTGATTCTTGATGTGGAGTATATTTGTGCTTTAGTGTTTTCTTGATCATAACCCATTATAAGCCGATCCTAGGGGTATAGATATTGTTACTATGAGTTATGTAAAGCTTTGACTATTGGCTAATTTATTAATATTTGTGTGACTTCGGTTCTCTGGGGGAACATAATATTGTCCTGACACATTGTGTCTTTGAATGCAGTAAGGATCCTGGGTATATTGAAATGAATTCACGCAACACACGTACCTCTAAACATGAAGATGTAAGTAATGCACTGTGTGTTGTTTCATGAAATATATTTTCTTGTTTAGGTTCTGACCATGCTCATGAAGGGACATATGTCAGTTGTATGAATAATAGCTGTGGAAAATATGGAATAGCATTTTTTGTCATTACTGACAATTCTTTCATATGTTATTTGCATCCTTATAATTTTAAGAAATTCTGAGGTGTGATATTCAAAAACCATGTATCTTACACATTTCTGTGGGATATTTTTGACTGAAGTTTGGCTTCTGAAATCAATATTTCTAGTTACTACCGATGACAATAGTATCATTTATGATATGTCAATTAAAAAATAATCTCATGATAGGAAGATTATATGATATCTATAAGTTACATCATGCAAATGGCTTCTAGAAAAAGGAATAAGGCTACAGACTGTAAAAGTCTTGAATTTAATATTGTGCTTTGTCTTATGGGTTTTACTTGTGTGGTCTTACAGATATAATGCAGTTTTTTTTAATTTATTTTATTTTTTAGTAGTAAATATGTTCTGATCGTAATATACATTATTTGGTTGACTGTATATTGTTTTCTTGAAATCCTTTTTTTTCTTGTATATTTTCATAGGTTTTCTGTTCTTGCAGGAATCTTTGTTAAACAGTGAGTTAAGCGAATCTGCTCGGTGGGCAGGGTTTTGGTCTCAGCTTTGCCCAACTTGCAAGGTGCTCTGGCATATCAATATTTCTTTTTGAAATGTAGTAATTTAGACAACATATTTATCTCTATAATAAAATGTCATTCAATTTAATAATTTGCATGTTAGTTTTTATTTGCTGATTTCTTCAGATAATCAGGCCTATACGTTCCAAGCATTGTTCTTCTTGCAACCGTTGTGTTGAGCAATTTGATCACCACTGCCCATGGATTTCTAACTGTGTTGGTAAGGTGAGGTCCAGATACAATAGAAAGGTTGCTAACTGCATATTTTGTCATTATCTTCACAATCTTTTATCTTCGGGAGAGTTAATCCGTTTGTAGACTTACCCGGGATATTAGAGAACATAACTTAGAAAGTACTTGAATTCAATGCAATCTATATGCTGTTACATATTGAGCGTAGGATTACAGTTCTTTTGTGTTTCCACAATTTCTGTCTAATATTTAGGGTTTGTGCAGACGCTGTTCATCATACAGTAGGTTGTGTTTTTAAACTGTTTACTCTCTATATTTTTGCAGAAGAATAAGTGGGACTTTTTTGTGTTCATATGCCTTCAAACCTCTGCAACATTTATTGGTTGTGTAATTGCTATTCAGAGTAAGAACTTTGTAATTTTTTGGGGGGTTGCATTTCCTATTTGCGTTGTTTATGTTGTCCTGATAACATAAAAAATTATTTGTGCTGAATTTCAGGGCTTTGGACTGATCCTATGGCACCTTCATCTTCTAGTCCATGGATGCATTATTTACTTGTTTACCATCCTGGTGCAGTAGCATTTCTATGTGTTGGCACATTTGTTTTAATTGGTGCTACAACACTGACTGTCATACAGGCAACACTGGTATTTTTTTTATCTTAATGGGAAAAGAAATTAAAGATTAGCAGCATTGACCTGATAATACATGAGTGTTGCCAAAGTGGTTGTTATGTATGTTATTCTCACATTTATGTAAGGAGTCTCTATTATATGCATCTGAGCAATGAAAACAGTCACATTTACCATTTGACTATTTTAATGTACAAGTTGGGACAGAATCCAGTGAGGTATAACATCTCTCTCTCTCTCTCTCTCTCACACACACACACACACACACACATTCATCTGAGCATTTGACTTATTTAACTTACAAGTTGGGACAGAATCTAGTGAGGTATAACATTAAACATCCTATTAGTAGGTGAAACAGCAAGGTGACAGCAGCATATGTATATACTATAGACCACCATATTGTAGCGCAAAAGAAATGTGGAGTTCTAGACTGATTCCCACTGTAATTAGGAGGCATAGTGATTATAAGGGACACATCCCTATTGTAATAGAACACATATAGTAGAGAGAGAGAGAGAGAGAATGAACATTGAATAGCGTAATATCAATCTATTGACTTATGAATGAATATTTATCAAATTTTTGAGTATTGTGTTATGAATGATATTGCATAGATAAATTTTATTTTGTTATTTGCAACTCTCCTATCTTACTGCAGTTTGACATAAGTTTCCACAAAACATTTTTCTGATATTATAAGTACTGGGGTATAATGACAACTTGCGGGACATCAGGACTTAGAACTCCAATCTATGAATCCGTTTTCCTTGGTGAAATTTAATTTCATTGCCAAGACTGTACTTAGGCAATAAAGGATAGATCAAATTGCAAAATATTGATTGTGTTGATAAGGAGTTGCTTAGAAAGGTGTTGTAAATAAGAATTATTTTTTAAATGGTCAGCAGCATATTCCTTTTGGTGCTACCTAGTCTCGTGAGAGTGAGTTAGACCTAGGGGATGACGAATGGAAGGGGGGATCTTTGAAAATGATAAAAAAGAGTGATGAACAAATGATTAAAGACACTAGCTTTTATTTTTGCTAGTGGAATATTCTTGGTGCTGAAGAAAAGCAGATTTTCCTATGGATGGAAAAATAGATGCTTGGATTTCATCTTTGCAATTCATGTCATTTTTATTTTTGCAGTAGTGGGAGTTCACATGTCAGCCAACAAATTTTCTGTCTGAATTATCTTAACCCTAGTTACTTATGGTGGAAAAGAAAATATGAATTTTAGAGACAAATTGTCCAAAAATTGTCAAAGTTTCAATGCTTTACTAACAAATTTGATTAGAAGGTTACATTCTGAACTAGAACTGGGATTGGAAAGAGTTTCACAACTACCTAAGCTTAATTCAACCTAATCCCCTAACCCCTCTCCTGCCCTCCCCTCCCCTTAATAGTAGTAGGATAGGAGGTTCAACGTCTACTGTATGAGAAAGAAAAATACTCAAAAAACGATTTTGTTCTTGGCTTAGAACATGAATTTTCTTCAGACTTATCATTTAGATTCTACTCATTAACTTTTTAAGATTTACTACCATTTGGTACTAGTTCTTAAATTTTCCTTCTATGATGTTGCATCTTGTCTAGTTTCTACTTTACCTGTTATGCTTCTTCTGAGATGGACTTTGTTTTAGTGTACTTGGCTTTTAAATTTTTTCCTAACATGCTGGTATCCATTCTCTGCCTTTGGTCCACTCATTGATAGTCCACTCATTGATGCAGATTGCACGGAACATGACAACAAATGAGATGGCAAATCGGAATCGCTACACTTATCTCAAAGCTCCAGATGGTCAATTTCAGAATCCTTACAATCATGGGTTTCAAAAGAATTGCACAAATTTCCTTGTTCATGGTTATAATGAAGATAATGAGGTTCCCTGGAAGTCTTTGCAGGAGAGTGGAGTTTGAATACATGGGTAAGTTTCTGATGATGAGGGCTGTAAACTCTGGAGATTGGAGTCTATGTTAAGTTCCTTTCATGTAGTCGTCAAAAACCAACCATTTTGAATATTGATTATACTCGGAATAACTTCTGTGAATGTTGAATCTGCAGTTACTAAAACCTGACATTCAGGTTGTATGAATATTTGTATTTTCAAGTAATTAACTAATTTCTCATTTAATAACCAGTGAACTCTCCTTGGCTTTTCTGATTCATTTGTTTAATTTGTCAAAGTGCACTTGATGTGATGTGTCAGTGTGGATTCTTCCAGCTGGCAAGTGATACTTGCAATTGTATCTATGGATACTATTTATTTTAATTTTGTTAGTATTGCACACCATGTATATTTGGTATAGCAAAATGGGCTTTTCACATTGACTTTATGACCTGCTTGAAGATGATAATCTATTCCATTTTGTGTGAACAATCTGCAGTATCATTGGCTAATAGTTTATAAATCACTCTTTGCAATAAATAACTCGAAGCTTTCTTGAAGTGAGGCATTTGATACTTTACTTTTGTTTGTGCTTTCTGATGGGCTCTGTTTGGAAAAATTTGTAGGTAGATTTTTGGTGAAGAATGTTGGCTGAAGAACAATTTGTAGGTAGATTTTTGGTGAAGAATGTTAGCTGAAGTGGATCTGGCAACACATTTTGGCTAATAATTTTGTAGTATAAAATTTTAGAGTAAATATATAGTTACAAGTGCATTGTTGCCACATTTAATGCTCACTCACCTAAACACTTGTGTGCACGCTTTTTGCAATGAAATTTGATGCTCAACAAACAAGATTTAAAATTAAAGAGCTGGATGCTTTTATATGTGTAACATGTTGGCTAAAATTTTTGCAAGTAACTAAGACTATAACTTGGCAAAATTGTAACTTTAGACAATAGTGTGTGGAATTTCTTTCTCCTTTGCAATAGGAGAGGCTCCTTTCTTACCGTAGGTGGCTTCAACGGAAACTGAACTGAAATACAAACAATTTCTATTGCTACGGTAATACCGGAGGCTTAAGGGTTGATGTAAGAACAACACTTAAGATAGCAATTTATTTATAATAAATTGAATCAAATACAGGAACACAAAGTTTCCTATACTTACTTCGAAAGAAGATTATAAAACTAGAATAGTCAAGAAAGCACAAAGTCTTCCACTGAATATCCTCCTCCTTAACAAAAACACTTATTGTTGAAGCCCAAAAACTTCATCTTTAAGTTATTGCAGCCACTTCTATTTATAACAATTTGTCCTCCTGCAACATAAAGTCTTCAAAAGTTCAAATTGGCTTTGAATGCAATAGGCAGCTCAAAGTCTACACAATTGAATTCAAATCCTTTTTGAGCAAAACTCCAAAACTCACAATCAATATCCAGAAAATGTTGTCACATAACACCTTGAATCAACACAAAGTTTGAAAGCAAGTTGCCCCTTTTATTGAAAGCAATCTGATTTACATCCAAGCATAAAGTCTCAGAGTGCATATACAAATTGGCATAATTTTATTGCATTGACAAAAGATAGAAAATACAATAGGTCTCTCCTTTATATAGGAAAAGAGGAGAGAGAAAGGTGGAGAGGAAAGGGGAAACCCTTAACCACCTTGACTTATTCAATACTTGTCCTTAACTAACTTTGACTTATTCAATAGTACAAGACTTAAAGCACTTGCAACATGATTACATGAAACAGTTTTGCACGTGATACTATCACATGCAATTACATATTGTTTTACATCACATGTAATCTGTCAAATACAAATTACAAAATGGATAATGAAATATTCTAAGTGCCTGACAAGACACGACATCTATTTGCATCATCCTTTGTCGGTCTTCATGCTGCTACTAGAGGTTATGTGAGTGATACCTTCAGGTTTGATGTAAAACATCTTGGACGGGCACTGTATTTGCATCCTTGATTAGTGATTACTAGGAAGGCATCTTTGTATATTTTCATCTTTGTCTTGAAAGCATTCTATGTCTGCAATCATTGCATCGCTTATCTCTTTCTTTAAATGGCTCCATCATGTTGTCATTCTTGTCTCGTGTCTTTCTTTGTTACCAGAAAAGCTATAGCACAGTCTTTCAAGCTATAAATTTGAAGATCTGGAAGAGTATGTGAATAGGATATGAGCAGAAGGCTTTTGAGCAACAAAGGGTGAAGGATTTTAGGCAAAATCAACTCTTTAAAATGGAGAGAAAAACCAAAAACGAGTTTTTCTAGGAGCAACGCATATGCAGGCATCAAGCTTTGAAATGATAAAATGAGTATGGAATGTGTATATATACATGGATAAGTATTCAATATGCGAGGTGGGGTTTTTGGAAATGTTTGCAACTCGTGAAAAGTCATGAAAAAAGCATGAAGGTGGGCTTTTTTATTTGTTCTGCATATTGGGAAACTTAACTCATTTATTCATAAGTGGAATTTTTATGCCCCATTACAAGTCATTTTTATATAACCATGGATAACATGAAAAATGTGGGTTTTTTGGTCTGCATTGCATGCTGGGAAAGACAACTCTTGCATATGCAACTTGGAGAGATTTAGACAGAAGTAGAAGGACCAAAAACAAAACTAAAAAGAATGCAAATCTGGAAATAAAATGAAGGATTTGCATTCACTAAGAAGAAACAAAAATATATACATAAATCTCAAAAATAAGCACAAAAAAATTTACCTTCTTTCACCAAAAACAAGAGAAGAAGTTTTTATAAATTCTTGAGCAAAATCTAAAACAAAATCCAAAAGGTTTTCGAATTAAGAAAATATTGCAAAAAGATTATATAGATTTCGAATCTTGACTCAATCCTCTTGAAATGAATGCATTTTGGAGTCAAGGTTCATTGGTTGCCAAGTGTTAAATGATGGAGAAACAAAATGCACAAGTATAGCAACCATATTGACTAAATCAAATGCATATGTAATGGCAACCAAAAACAATGCCTAGGGCATCAAAAAAAAAAACCTTGAAACGAATGAAGAACAAGCTAGAAATGAAGTTTCTTACCCTAGAATCCTTCCTCAGTGCAAAACATTTGAGATTTAATGCCTAAATATTCCCTCAATGAGCTTTTTTCAGCCAAAAAGTCTTTGGACAGGTTGTTTTTGAGTGTTTGCGTGTGCTTGGAAGCATGCAAATGCATGTGAAAATGCCACCCAAAGGATAGAGAGAAAAAATGCATGGAGAAGGAAGCAAAAACGGGTTTTTCCGAGTTAAATGCATATGCATTTTATCCAAAATTTGCCACCCAAACTCTTTCAGTGCAAAAAAGACTTTAAAATGGGTTTTCAGGAGTCAAATGCATATGCATTTCATCCAAAATCCGCCACTATGCCTTTAACTTATTAAAAACAAGCTTTTCATATGCAAATGTATCTGTAAATGAGTTTGAATTTGCCACTATAAAGACTTTAAATTAAAAGGTTTATAATAACGGGTTTCTTATATGCAAGTACATCTCAAAACCTCACTTACACATGTTAAGTTATATGTTTTTGCATATATTTTTACTTAACATGTGTATTTGCATTTTAAAAGTCCACCTTTATGCATTTGGGACTTAGAATATATTGATAGTGGAGTTTTAAAACTGATTTGCATTATGATGACATGCAATGTTAAATAAAAACTCCACTTCATTGCATTAAAAAGTGTCTCATGATAATATATTTATTTGTAACTATAGTTTTAATGATATAATGTGCAAAATGACTTAAAAACTCCACCATCACATATTTAAACCATTAAAAACTATAGGTAAAACTTCTCAGAATGATGTGATATTTTAAAGTGGGGTATTAAACCCAATTTACATTTAAATGACATTTTTATTTAGTGCAATTAACAATAAAAAAATAAAACCCACTTTTGAAGGATTTTAACAGAGACATGCAATAGGCGGAAAAACTCCATCTGCAACACGCTTAAAACCTTAATAACTTGGGCTAGACAACTCCAATTGACGCCTAAGATAACTCAAAACGAGCGAAATTTCAAGAGTTATAAACCTAAGGCAAAAACAAGATTAAAAATTAATCGCAAGACTAAGAAAAACGAAGAAAAGGTTTGAAGGTTACAAAAGTAAAGTGTTTGTCGGCAGAGAGGAAAAACTCATTTCAACAAGCAATATGGTGATTATCTTGACGGAAACCTCCAAAAAAAATACATAGAAAAGTGTGAAATTTAGGACTATTTGGGGATAATGAATCGCCTTCATAACGCACTATTTGAAGTACCAAAACTTACAAGGAATATTTATGAATGCATAGGAAAATTTCGTAGGGTTGTCCAATTTCACAAAATTGAGGACAACATATTAAGATATTGATTTTTACTTTTTAGTGGTATTTTTTGTAGCGCCAATGTTAACAAACATGTTACCATTTTCTAATATGAGTTAAAATGGAATCAAGGGCATTGATTATTTATGATGTATTGAATAACAGGGCAGTGTATGGGCTAATTAATTATGTCGGTATCAGTGATATTTTTACCCTAGCTTCAATGCATTAAATATTGTAGTAATCAGTCTAGCTGTAAATTGATTGTCTTTACTCTTTCCCTTCAAAACATTTTTTTGTGGATAACAATACAACCATGAGAGGGCACATAGCTAGTCAAAGAAGAACGGATTCCAGGAAAGAATGATGATGATCTGTGAGAGTGATTTCTTCGTAGTGTGTTGAATCGCTAAGAGTGTTTGGACCTGCATGCATATTGGTAATTACTAATTAGATGTTATAGGCACACAGATCCAGAAACTCTTAGCAATGGTGTTTGTTGATGCCTTTTCTTTAACTTGCACAATTGGAATTCACTCAATAGGAAGAAATTGTAGAAGCATTACTCAAAAATGTAATTGCATGATGCATCATGATTATGTAATCTGAACATGGAAGAGAATAAAGAACTTCAACTAGTAACCATTGATCAGATATCTCAGGTGTGGTTTGGTCATCTCTGGTTTATAAATATTCACACAAACACTAAATGGCAACCATCTTCTACCATCTTGATACTTGTGGCCTACACAACACATCCCAAATTTTCTTTAAAACTGGGGATCCTTATTTTGAACTTTTACCTTCATCCTCCATTTGTGCGTCTTGTCTTAATCAGACTTTCGTGTTCTTTTTTTTTGATGGTTGAATCTTCATCTATAATTTTTAAGCGTCAAGGGATTTCATGCAAATATTAGAAGGGGTCTTATGAAGTATTTGAGTGTGCACATGTGTATTGGGGAATGCAAATTTGAAAATTGATCAAATTCCTCTAGTTCTAAGTGGTAAGACTGCTCCCTAAAAAATTTAGAACTCGGCCATATTTTTTTGCATTTTTGAACATCTTAATTTAGAGTCCAAACCTTGAAGGTCCCAAAGTTTAAACACCAAGTGGGCGAGCATCAATGATTCAGAGTATTTGTTTGAATTTTAGAAGTTTGAAATTTTGTTGCAGGATGCCAAACTTTGAGGGTTTCAAAGTTTGAACCCTAAGGGCCCGTTTGGCAGCAGGAATACCATATCCTGGATATGGTCAATTCAGGAAGATGCTGCATATTCAAGAAAATGCTTATCCTCAAAATGAAATCCGGAATATGGTCTGACCCGTTTGGTTCACTCGGAAGATAAATGAGAAGATGCATAAGGAATTTTAATTCTTTATTTTTTAATTTCTTTGAATATGGTGTGTATATATACACACATGCACACATGTGTATACATACATACATATGTGTGTATATACACATGTATATATACATGTGTATATATACACACACGTGTACATACACATGTATACACATATACACACATACACACATGTGTGTGTATACACACATATACACACATTTGTGTACATATACACACATACACACGTGTGTTTATACACACGTGTCTATACACATACAAGTGTGTATCCATTTATACACATATACACACATGTGTATATATACACACACATACACACATGTGTGTATACACATATACACACATTTATGTATATATACATACATATACACACATGTGTATATGTACACACATACATGTGTGTATATACACACATATACACACCATACATATACACATACAAGTGTGTATCCATGTATACACATATACACACATGTGTATATATATACACACATATACACACATATACACACACCATACATGTGTGTATATATACACACATATACACACATACATGTATGTATATAAATACACATGTGTATATACACACATACATGTATGTATATATACACACATGTGTGTATATACATGTGTACATACACACATGCGCATATACACACATGTATATATATACATTCTTACAGCAATATAATATACATCTTTATAGTCACGGATCCCACGAAATATTAAATTTGCTTTTGTAAAAATTGGAATTGGAATTCGAAATTCCAATTCCACCTATTTAGGGCCCCGTTTGTTTGGGGAATTGGAATTTGACTCAAAACCTTATTATCACAAAAACCGGTTTTGAAATCCTGGTTTTGCATCTTGGGGAATTGGAATTTGACTCAAAACCTTATTATCACAAAACCAGGATATGATTTCTAATTCCACCTATTTAGTGGGAAGATGATGCCACTCATTTTGGTG
>MU223134.1:2859305-2897084 GCA_018584345.1 Thuja plicata | reverse complement strand
GGTTTATGGTATCCTAAATCAGAGAATGTACAACTTCATGTGTATACAGATGCAGATTGGGTAGGTTGTATTGATGACAGGAAGAGTACTTCTGGAGGAGCAATATTTCTTGGAGATAGGTTGGTTTATTGGGTAAGCAAGAAGCATAATTGTATCTCTCAATCGACAGCAGAAGCTAAATATGTTGCAGCAGCATTGAATTGTTCAACAATGGTTTGGATTGAGCAGATGGTTAAAGATTTTGGTATACAGGTTGATTATCCTATTGTTATTCACTGTGATAACACCAGTACTATAAAAATGTCCAAGAATCCTGTAATGCACGCAAAGACAAAACACATTGAGATCAAATACCATTTTCTTAGAGAAAAAGTTGCAGATAATGAAGTAAAATTGGACTATGTGAGCACCAAAGAATAGTTGGCAGATATTTTCACAAAGCCTTTATCAAAAGATACTTTTGAGTATCTCAGCGAGAAGTTGGGAGTAATTCCCTCTCCTGAGTCTGATTAGATAAAGCACCAAGTACATCAGTCCATAGTGACTGATGAATGGTTGAGTACTCTACTTCTAGAGTAGTACCTGTGCCTAATTGTTTATGGCGCCCTTTGCCATTGATGTCAAAGGGGGAGTATATAGTAAGGGGGAGCATATACTCTGGGGGAGTATAAACACGGACAGAGGAGCTACAACAGTATAGAGGAATCCTTGATGAGGATATTGAGAATATTGTAAAAAGAAAGAAGACACTATGTGCTGAAGATGTTTTTAATATCATATGTTGCCATCAATGTCAAAGGGTGAGATTGTTGGAGATTTACTTCTGGAAGCTAGTTGATTGTATGTTTGTCATTGATGACAACATATAATATACAACAATATTCTGTATGTACTTATCAGAATGATGCTATTAAGCCTTGCACAGTCATATTCATGTTGTAGACATGTTGTTTATGATTTGTTCATACACGCAGACTCAAATATGAATTTTCAGTTGTGTTGTGTAATTTTGTTAACGACAGTTATAGTTTATGGAGTTTGTTTGTATAGAGCTGACATATTGCATTGGTTCTTGAGTTGCACCTATATTTGGGATATGCATGTATATATTCAAGTTTAATTATGTGTTGAAGATAGTTATCTAAAGGTGCCAAACATGTTTCAACAAGATTGCACTGTTAGAGTTAATTTGGTGAGGCCGACTTTGTGAAGTGTAGCGTCTATTCAGCTTATACTACGTGGTTGTAATTATCCTTGCGTGATTATTTAAACCGAAAAGGATTTTATAAAGAGTTTCTTAACAGGTCTCATGATCTCATACTTTGAGGAAGATACTTATAGTAGTTCATTTGTGAAACGCTAAGTGTGAATGAGAAGATAAGAGACAAAAAAAGTACATAGCAGAATATCAGTTGTGTTTCATTCATCAAGGATCTATGTGAAGAATAAGTGAAAGATTACAATACATTGGAACTGATCAAGACAACAGGTCTACTCTACAGTTCATCATCAGATATAGTGCATATCTGTTCTACAGAAGGTTGTAGCCTTCACCATTGAAGCAGTGAGCTTTTGGACAACGAGTCCTCGCCCTTAATAGGGTTATTTGTAAAAGACTCCTAACAGGTTCAGAACCTTAACTAGGTCACTATACTTATTGCATTGTAAAGAACAACTCCTAACAGGGTTGCAATATCTTCTAACAGGGATTATTATAAATAAGTATAGTTCATTGTGGGTGTTAATTCCCACCGGGGTTTTTACCATTTGGTTTCCCCGTAACCAAATTGTGGTGTTGTCTATTGTGTTATCTGAATATGAATTTACTTTATTGTATTCTGGAATTAATAAGAGAAAAGAATTCAATTAGCTGATAATTGATTCACCCCCCCCTCTCAGTTATCCTTTGGGACTATTCTAACACAAGCTTCATCGATCAAGAATTGCTTTGCGAGATCGGAAAACTCTAATTGATCGTTAGAACATGAAGACCATTTTGAACTGGCCAAGAATCTTGAATATCCCAATAGAAAATTAAACTAATTGAGGTACGAACCTAGACATAGATACAACATGATGTCTAAAACAAACCCTCAGGTTCGCAACAACAATTGATCTAAAACCAAGGAACACAACAAGAAACACAAAAATGCTAACTGAAACAAAACTAAGAACAAATCAAAAGGGAAATATTTTCGGGTGATGCAAGATTTCCAACGACCCAAGGATGCTCCTACATTAGACACCTCAGGTGAGAATAAAGTGTTCCATAAGATAAACTTATGAACATTTGATAAGATGTGGGACATAAATCCGATGCTCATTTTTTATCCAAATATCCTCTTTATATGTAGTTGTTTGTCTCTACACTTCTTCTCTTCTCTTTGTCAGATCTATCAGGTCCTCTAATTTGTACTTCCTTTGTCATACCTCTTATTAATATAAGAACTTTGACAACTACCTTCTTTCTTTCACTTAACATAATTACCTCTGCTATAAGCATTCACGTGATCAACAACCAAGGTCTTCTTCTTCTTCACTTTACAGTATGATACCAACTTGTTCTCTAATCTTCTTTCAAGATCATTCTTCAGATCTGTACCATCCTCTGTATTCATCTTCTCTGAATAGTATTTATTTACCATACCCATATTCCTTGCACTTCTCCCCTCTGCTTCGTTCAAGGGAACCAAAGTAAACTTCTACCCATCCTTCTCTATTGTGATCAATTTCTTCTGCAATCATGAATAGCTCCCCCATCAAATTGCCAAGGTTTTCCCAATAGAACATGACAAGCACTCATGGATACTACATCACACAACACCTCATCTTTGTATGGTCCAATGCTAAAGTTGACCAAAAATGCTCTTTCACCTCCACCATGTGATCATCTAAAAACCAAATTATTCCATAATGACAATGATGTGTAAACCTCTTTAAGTCAAGCTTTTGTACCATCTCTTCTCATACCTAATCATCAATACTACCACAGTCCATAACAACCTTACAATATTTACCTCCTGATTTATAAACAGTCCTAAACAAATTTCTCCTTTGTATAGGTTCGGCTTCCTTCTTACTGAACATGACTCTCCTAAGCATAAGAGAATCTCCTATCTTAGGTTCTGCCATATTTTCCTCAAGTTTATCAGTAGCTCGCTCCTCATGTGCTACAAGATTTTGCCTTCCCACATTCTTTCTAGATCCTTCAGAATATTGAAAATCTCTATGTCCTATACCACCACATTTGAAACAAGAGCCTTTAAATTCTTTGCTACCATTCTCTCTCCTAAGTATCCTCTGATCAGGTTCTACCTCAATGGTTTGCTTCTATTTGCAATTTCTACTTGCTTGCTTCTACTTTCCTCTAGGGTTACTATGTCCTCTCTTCAACTTATCTTCTACCCCCAATGCATACTGATAAGCATCCTCAACTGTAGAAATCCTCAGCATAGTCATCTCATCTTGAATATTAAATCCCAAACCATTAATATACCTAGCCACTTTCTTCTTAGACACCTCTCGGTGTCCAGATCTAATTATCATCTTGTAGAAATATTCGGTGTAGTCCTTCACACTCATGTCCTTCTACTTCAAGTTTTGCAACTTCTTGAACAAATCCAATTCATAATCCTTAGGAATGAATTTAGACTTCAACCTAGCAACCATCACCTAACATCTATTGAGTTTTTGTTCGCCATGTTCCTCTCTATCTTTCCATAATTCTTTCCACCATAAGGCAACATGACCCTTCAACTTAGTTTGTGCTAGCATAACCCTCTGTGGATCTCTAATATCTTCAAGCTCAAAGTAATCTTCTAGTTCACCAATCTAATCTATCAAATCCTCAGGATGCAATGAACTAACAAAAGTAGAAACATCCATCCTATGACTTTTACTTACTTATACCATAACCCTCAACAATCCTTCTTCATATGCAGGGATCTCAGCATCTACAATCTCAAGATCTTCAACAAATTCTTCATATTCCTCTTCAGTCTCAAGATTCCTTCGCAATCCAACCAACACATCTTTTTATCTCAGTCCTCATTTCATTTCGAAAGTCCTCCATCATTTATTCTAACCTTCTAGGGTTCATCCTTTTAGGCGGCATTTTTCAATCCTCAGGTGCAACTGCCTCAGCTTTGACGATCTAATTACATGGTATTAATTGTGTCTCACTCAGCGATCTATCAGACACACTTGCAACTTGTCTCCAACTCAAAAATATATTCACCCTTGGTATGCCTCTAACAGTCTAAACAAGTTCTCAACTAGCAACAATCTCCTCAGTGATCCCCTTGCACAAGTCCTCTCCAATTGTGGGCTAGATCTATGCTCTGCCACCACACAACAAACATAACTAGGGCTTTTCAAGCTCAAGAAGTCGATCAGCTAACATTGGAACATCAACCTTTCTCTGATACCACCTAACATAGTCATGGCTAGAGTTTCCACAAAGGATATAATCCAACCATGCAACAAGAGTCAATATAGTGGAAACAAAAAACTCAGAAACAAGAATAGAAAATAAACTTGCTATAAAAGATCTTTTCATTATCATAGAATCAAATATTTATATCACATTGGTTTGCTACATGCATATTACAAGCTTTCAACATACATGCTTGATTACAAAAAAAATCTAAGCCTAACCCTAATGCTAACCTCCAAGGTTATCTCCTCATATATGCCTCTCACTACTACTAAACAAAGATCAAGAACCTCAATATATAAAGCATTCACAACTCATATGTTGGCTAGATCAATTACATTTTCCAAGAAGAAGAAAATGTTATACGATAAATATAGGTTAGGACCCAAATCATAAAGATCTCAATGCCAAGATATAGAATTGATGTGCAATCCAAGAGAGACGTTGGCCAAAGATCCAAGAACATTGAAAGATGAGTCACCAAGCTTCCCTGATTGGAAATTGCTTCGCGAGATCGAAAAAATCCAACTGACCATTAGAACATGAAGAACATTTTGAACTGACCAAGAATCTTGAATATCCTAACAACGAAGTATCCAATTGAGGTGCGAACCCAAACATAGATACAACATGATGTCCATAACAAACCCTCAGGTTCACAACAACATATGATTTAAAACCAAGGAACACAATTTTTCTAACTGAAACAAAAATAAGAACAAATTGAAAGGGAAATATTTTTGGGTGATGCAAGATTGCCAATGACCCAAGGATGCTCCTTCATCACAAAGGAAAACAAAAGAGTATTGTTGTAGTACAAAAAGATCTTGAATTTGACTCCCGTGGACAAGAATTTTTTTGTTGTTGCAGGGATCCAAGGTAAAGGAAAAGGTATATCTCTTTCTGCCGATACAAATTTTTCAAGTGCAAGTTCAAGTAAAGAATTTTGTCCACCTAAGATTGATAAACATGGAAATGAGTTATTTCATATCCGGGTTGTAACAAAGTATACAAATATTGATACTTTGTTTGATATGAGATCTCAAGTAAATTTGAAATCCAAGGAAGTTGTAGAAAAGCTCAAGCTGACTACTACACCTCATCCACAACCATACCCACTTGGATAGATTTGCAATGATGTACAATTATAGGTAACAAGATAATTTAAATTAAGATTTCCCATCACTGCAAACTTCATAGATGAGGTAGAAGCTGATGTAGTCCCTTTAGATATTTGTGGCACTGTACTTGGGAGTCCCTATCTTTGTGACCAAAAAATAATATTTTATAGGGGAGAAAATAAATATCACCTTTTTAAGTATGGTAAAGGATACATTGTATATGCACATGGCACAAAGACCAATCTAGCATTAACGAATACTGGACAAATGAAGAGGTTAGTCAATGATAGTAAAAATTTTGTATTGATGATTGTAAAAGCTAAATAGGATGAAAAATATGAGGCAATCATAGGGCGTGATCCCAAGCACAAAGTTGAATTAGTCAAAGTAGTTTATGTTTATTATCACTTATTTTAGGATCCAAAGGTATTACCACCCAAGAGAGAGAGAGATACAACATGAAATCTAATTACAATAGGATGTGTCTCTTTCAAACATCGACATGTACCTTTTATTAGTTTTGCAAAATAAGGAAATCAAAAAGTAGGTTCGTGAGTTGGTTGGGAAGGGAGTTATTAATGCAAGTACCTCTCCTTTTGACTCTCTAATTATATCAATGCCAAAGAAGGATGATTCATGGAGAATGTGCATCGACTACAAAGCTTTGAACAAGATAACAATAAAGAACAAGTATCCTCTTCCCCAAATAGATGATTTTCTTGATCAATTGAAACATGTATTTTATTTTACTAAGTTAGACTTGTGTAGTGGATATCATCAAATAATGATTGTAGATAATGATATATGGAAAACTACATTTAATACAAAACAATGACTATAGGAGTGGTTGGTCATGCTCTTTGGGCTTTGCAATGCACTGAACACCTTTATGAGAGTCATGAATTATGTCTTTCGACCATTCATAGATAATTTTTTCATAGTTTATTTGGATGATATACTTGTATTTAGTCAAACTTGTGAAGAACATATAGAGCACGTGAGAAATGTATTAGATGTATCAAGGAAATAAAAATGTGTAAAGATGTCAAAATCAAAATTCACTAAAACATCACTAGTGTACTTAGGCTATATTGTAGGAGGAGGTCACTTGAAAGTGATCTTGCAAAGGTTGAAGTCATTGTAAACTGGCCAAAGACAAGTACAACTACGAACATCGGAAGAAGGTGCAGTACCATATTGGAGGAAGTTCATAGCTAACTTCTCTTACATAACATTTTTATTGCACACACTAACTAGTGTAAAGAAATCTTTTCAGTGGGGAGGCCCACAACAAAAATCTTTTGATACTTTAAAGGAAAAGATAAGCATTGCACTAATTTTGGCTCTACCAGATCCACAACAATAATTCAAAATTGAAACAAATGCTAGTGGGTTTTTCATGAGGGCAATACTCATGTAAGTATGGAAGCCTATTTGATGGATGTTCACACCTTTTTCTAAATGGTCATTTTTTTGTAGGATTGGAAGATGTTGGCAAATATTATGAAGACTAGTTGTATACCTCTAGATTGTATTTGATTAAAAATTTACAATGCCTTTTTAACAAAGTCATTTTGTGCATATGAATTATACTTACATTCCATGATAACAAGTTTCTTTAATGTCTTTTATTGAAAAACCTTATAGCCCCATCAAGAAAATAATTTATACATATATCCTAATTGTTGCATTCCACAAGACAATATATTTTTTAAGGAATTTATCAAACAACTCATGTGCCTTTTGTATTCCTTTACACTTCAAATTCATATTTATTAGGGTGTTTTCAACTATAACCTCTATCAGAAATCCATCTTTCCATTATATTTTCATATATTTTTATAGGGTATTAACAAACTCTCTCCTCTAGAGAACCATATATTTTTTATTTTTGTCTAATATGAATTATTACTTTTTTTCTTTTTCTGAATCAACATCTTCTCAAATGTTAAAATACCTACTTGCAGTATTTTGTAATAATAATATATTATATCTAATCAAAATAATATAAAAATTATATGATCACATTCCTGACTCCGAGCTCTACAAAAGGGTATTTTAGTTTTTTCAGAAAGTTTTGTTTTGATGCAAAAATTAGTTGCAGAAGTCATAAGTTCTATAATTTTGAAAATTTTGCTGATTTGGCTGCCACATAGGATGTCACCTAAGGGGTTTCGAACGAACCTATTAGCCGAAACCCCATGAGTACATATAAGCCAAATATTGTCTTTTCTACCATATTTAGCTTTAAAATGGTTATGGGGTTTCGACCGAAACTATTTCGGCTGAAAACCCCCTGCCACGAGGACGCTACGTGGTTGCCACATCGATTCGGCCAAAACCCTTCTGGCTGAAATGTTTTCGGTTGAATTCATTTATTTTCTTAGCCTAGAGTGCGACACAAGTTTGTGCTTTTACCCTTTAGCATTATTGCCATCTAGAAGGTTCTACCTATACGAATTCCTCCACCTAGTAAATAAGGAGGTGGACAACATATGAGAAGTGTAAAACATAATTTTCATCCTATTTATATAATAAGAAAAGTCTATTATTTGATTCCTTGCACATATTCTTTTGTTTGAGACCCCTTTCAAAAAACGCTTAAATCCTTTATTCAATTCGAGTTCCAAAACTAACCTTAAAAACTCAAATTGTTAAAAAACCTCTTCCATGAACTTTGTAGTTTGTAACCTAATAGTTTATGAAATAGCTTGGTTCCTAATGGTTTGTGTAATTTTGGGCAAGGAAGGCAACATAAATGTAGACTTGAATGCCAAAAAATTGTGGTTGTAGTAAATAAGAACAAGCCATAGCCAACTACCCAACGAGTTTGGGGCTTTATAAACACCAAAAAGCAACCCTGAACCATAACCCCAACTTCAACTTCAACACCATCTACTTGCCCATTAGCCATGCCTATGCCTTCCTCAAAGATAACATGTTTAAATGGATGACCATTTTTGTATAGAAATGAACATGCAACACCTCACTAGTGGTCCAAGCACTCTTTGAGATATCATTCTATAATTCTACAGATCCCACTCAAACCTTAAACCCATGTAATTCTCTTTATATAGGTTGGTATTAAGAGATTTGAGATACGAGAACATTTAGGTCACATAATTCTTCTTTCTCACGCACAAACATTTTTTTGCATGGATGATGAATCTCTTTGCTAAAAGCCACTTCCCACTACCTTAGTTTCCTTTACTAGACTCCTAACTACATTAAACCCAAACTTGTTTAAAGATATAACAAATATGATGTTTGCATAAACTATAGTACTCAATGAAAAAATTGGAGTGAAAGTATGTAGTGAAATTTATGAGGCTTGACAAATCTATTTAGAGATTTTTTATTTTTTATTTTAAATCAGATACCTATTTAATTTCTGAACATAGATTTGATATAAAGATTAATAAGATAAATGTTCTATTAATATTCTAAAAAATATATTTATAATGTAAATAAAATGTCTAAATTATGCCAACCTTAAAATACAAGACTATTACAAATTTTGTCAATTGTGAATTGGTCGACTGGTGAAGTTCAATGGTTCTCATTGTGCCAACCCACTAGGGTTCAAATCTCATGAAGACATCTGATAATCGTGCCCCGGACGAATTTGACGGAATGAATACCCCTCAAAAAAATAAAATAAAGACTAATACAAATTTTTAATATACTACAATTTTCTTTTAATAAATCTACTATAAGCTACTAGCTTATAGAACGTTAATGTTTAAATTTAATATTAAAAAAAAATAAAATTAAAACTTAAAAGATTCACATCAAGACTGGACTATCGTCCAAATGAGAAAAACACTCATTTTCAACTATGCACAGTTTAAATATATTTTGATGATACAACGACTTACCTTTCCCTCCATTTTAGAGAGTCCCGTATAACAGAATTTATCCATCATGCATTTCTTTCATTAAAAATGGCTGCCGAACAAGAAGGAAAATGGGTGCAAAGAATTCTGGTAATGCTCGACATACGCGATCTCAAGAGCCTGCAAAATCGAAAGCCATATCTGAACGCCATTCAGCAATCTGTTGACAAATTACTGAGATCTTGCGATCCAACAAGCTTGTGGGCATTCAAGCTTTTTGATTCCTCGCTCTCATCGTATCGTTCCAGACTGGTTATTGAACAGAGTGTTGGAAAATGGGCTACTCATATCCGCTTCGACTCTGTCCAGCAGATCCAGATGTTTGTTTCAGCTCTCAAATGCCTCGCCAACAATGGGGACTCTCTGCAACCCTCTTCTCACTCGCGGGTCGAGTCTGTTGCACAGTCAATGCAGGAGCTTATACATGATTATGTGTGGGATCCTGTCATTATTGACAATAATACCCCAGGTGTGTATTCAAAAACAAAAATCCTCCTGTAAATTGCCAAAATCACTTAGAATGTTTCCTCTGTCGAGAATACTGTTTAGACTTTTTTAACAGGTGCCACAAAACTGAAGTTTCCGTAATCATAGCATTGGTGAAGAACGACTTGGTAAATATCTTTTTTGTAAGGCATCATTGTTTAGGACCACAACAATGTGGACATTCATTAGGGCGAACTCCTATTTTGTGAAATTTAGATGTTAAATGAAGAACAGTGGTAGGCTTGCTGGCTTGAAGTTTTTTCCATCTTTATTGGGCGTTGCTTTATTATTGGGTTTAGTGTCTCTGGAATCACCACGGCTCACTCAGCGAGCTCTCCCAATACTTGCATAATCACAAAACTATGGTTTGAACTGCGATCCCTCTTGAATTTAAAGCTCGTTATGGAACAAATATGACTTGTAGTTATGACGAAAATCACTTCAAATGTATATTACCGTTGCAAATTCCATTTCCCCCAATATTACAGTTGCAGGAGAACAAAAACATTGGATTAAGAGAATTATGTGTAAAATTTTAGTATTAGCCTTTTAGATCGCAGGATTTTATTGTACTTCTTCATTCTGATGATGATGGATCATATAATATAAACAGAAATATTGATGCTTAAATCTTCCACATAAATCTAGAAACAGTATTCTCATTATATGATATTGAAAATTTTTGAGCTCTAAAATAAATATTGGATGTTAAAATGGAGAACCGAGGGCCCGGGGATACTTATTCAGTTTCGGGATTTTTTTCAGTTTAGTTTTGGATGCTTTATTATAAATGGTACTCTCCCAAACCCAGTCAGCCGGAATTGCTGGGGCTCACACAGCGAGTTCTTCGAAGACTTGCACTGTCTTAAAACTACGGTTCAAACCACAATATTCAGTTAATGCAAGAATACTTTTAGATTTAACTGTGGGTATCGAATGAGTTTGAATGAAAAGTTTTCTTCTAGTTCTTCATTTTCCAAAGCATGGAGCGGCCTTTAAATCTGCGATGGAAATGCATTTGAAAATTTGTAAATTTACCTTGTAGTTGTGCAAGTTTGTTTTCTTTTTTCAAATACTACCTGTCATATGTCCAATGTAGTTATGGTCAGCTTAGAGGACGGGGCCGAATTTGAATCCGGGTCACTTTCTTAGGATCACGTTGCCCGTCTGAAGTACCCAAGGTTGGAAGCCATAGTTCACTAAAATTTACATTTCTTTAACAAAGCAGTTTCGTTTCTTTTCTTTTTTAATACTTAAATCTTTTGTGAGGTTATGGGTACCCTATAATGTAGTGTGGCTTAAGCTTCTTATGTATCCTTGAAATTTGCAAATATGAGTCACCCTTCTTAAATGCAAATATGAGTCACCATGGTTCTACAAATCTTACAAGTGTCCTCCATTTGCAGTAATTAACGCAATCTTTCCTTTTAGTTTAGATGTGAGACTTCACTGAAAATTTCACACAGATTGGAATCAACGATTTATTCTGTTTTACAGTTGAGTTGGATGCACTGACTGTCTATGTTTTATACTATAGTCTGGATTTGGAATTTTACTCATTTTTACCTAAGTTGCCGGTTCGGATTGTGGTTCGTATGCGGGTTTGAGATTCGGGTTCGAAATTCGTCCAATATATTTTTGGGCTGGGTTCAATTCGTTTTGGGTTCGTCCGTACAAGAATTTAAAATAAAAATAAAAAATATATATATATATATATATATGTAAACATATGCAGCAGCAAATAAGTTCATACATTACTATGCTAATAATACAAAACCGCTGCATACAAAAAACGTAATACAAAACTGCTGCATACAAAAAATGTTAAAACACGATGCATTTTAGGGTGAAAAGCAAAAAAATCAATAAAAAATCAATTAAAAAAAGCGTTGAGGGTCAAACAAAAACAAAATTCCCAGAAATTTGACCTAAATTTCTCCAATTTTGTGGAAATTCGTTCCGGGTTCGTTTTCGATTTTTCAAATTCATTTTGGGTTCGTTTTCGATTTTTCAAATTCATTTTGGGTTCGTTTTCGATTTTTCAAATTCGTTGAAAATGCTGCAAAATTCGTCCAGGGTCTGGTTTCACAAATTCGAGCCGAATTACTCATAACATTGGCGAATTTGACACGAATTCAAATTCGAATTAGTAACGAATCGAATTTTGAATTTGAGGTTGCAGGGACGAATATGGTAACTTACATTTTTACACAGAAGATTAGATGTGGTAATTTATTGTCACACTTTAGATTATTGCGTGGTAGTTTGCTCCAATTTGCGTGTTTTCTAAAAGTTCTGGTGTTCAAAACAAAAAATTTAAGGCAAACAGTTTATATTTTATTTTCCAGGGTTTGGTAAATTGTCACTTTTAACTCTGCCCCCCTTTATGCTGCATCAAAGGTTGGATGCAGAAATTTACTCTACTTTGCAGTGTCATTTGTATGAGATAATTTATGTAATTCTACAGATAACATTGAATGCAGAAATGTCTTTCAGAGATTAAAGTACAAAGCTTCTAGACTAAGATACAAAGTCTTTCAGATATTTGAACTTGGACCTTTTCTACAAAATCTAATTGATTTAGTGCTTGATTCCATTCTAATTGACAGGTAAACAGGATATCTTTAGCAAGCACAAGAACTCGAATTTGGTAGTATTGTTTTCTTCACTACCATGGACCAGGACTGGTTTTGCAGAGTTTATTAAGGATGAAAAGTCCTCTACGGATCTTTCTTCCTTGTCAGATGAACAATTAATGGAGCTTCTTAGCCTGAAGTTTAGGTCTGTAATTGAATCCTTTGGATCTCGTGATATTCATTTTTGCTGGATAGACATTCCTCCTCTTGTTTCTCAAATGAGGGATTGTCCAAATGAAATAAGTCAAGGAAAAATCTTTGAAGTGTTCAGAAAAATGGGATGGAGCTTCACAGCTGTGGATGTTGTTATTTTGGCCTCAAGATTCGTGCCCTTTTCTCTAATCTGGCCTACAATTGCTTATCCTATGGTTTCTTGGCCACAATGCAGCGCTTTGGCAGAAGTGGATCTGGAGTTGGAAGACATTGATGGGAAAGCTTTGGTGTGTAGAACTTGTGAAGTGCAATGGACTGAAATGACTCAGGCCAAAACTCTGCATTTACCTAGAGATGAAAGCTCTTACATGGGAGGGATGGATTTTTCTCATCTGATTCAGAAGCGTTTGGAAAAAAATTGTAATGGCGCTCACATGAAAATTCATGTTGTTTTGCCTTTTCCGAAGGAGAAGTTCGTAAATTTGAGAAAAGTCATTTCTAGTTGTGTTTTGCTTTCTGGGATTTCTGGTAAGAAGTATAAAAGAGATCATAGTCATGAACAAAATGAACTTGAAGGAAATATTGCCAAGGACAAAATGGACATCGACCTACTTGGTGATGAAGTGCTTATGAGATTACAACAAAAATGTGGGGAATTTAGGTGCGGGAAGCCTACTTGGCAGCTGCTTTTGGTTTTTCTAGCACGCAAGAACTTCCTGGCATTGGTCAACATTTCAGACAAAAATAATCATTCTTTTGGTGCTGTTCTTGAGCCTTTGACTGTGCACACAGCCCTTCTTCATGTTTTGGGAAGTAATTTTTTATTTAGGTGTAACATACCACCGAAGGACACTAGCTTTGGAGGAGATTGCTGTGAACTAGTTTGCACAAAAACCCTTGAAACTGAACCACAAGCAGAACCTAACCTTAAAGGACATGTTAATGATAACTCACGCAATGCTTGCAAAAGTAGCGAGATGGAAGTTAATTTAGTTTATAATGAATCCTTGCCCTGTGTGGCAGAACAAGCACCAGCTAGTTTGTGTTTTGGTGGTCCAAAAGAGTCTGTTCCCTCTGGGCCACTTAGCAGCAAAAACAGCAGAGAGCACAGGTCCTCAAAGACGGGTCTTGACCTTCAATGCAATACTTGGGATTCTTTGTATTCCGCAATTGTTGGGGGTTCATGTAAAATAACCTCTGATGTAATTCTTGCCACAAAATTGGAGGATAGATATTTTAAGGGCAGCTGCAGACAATCAAAAATTTTAAGGTTTTTGAGTCGCTGGATGAAGAAGATATCAAAGAAGTTGGATGCAGGCCAGGCTTTTGACAATTTGTTCAATCAAGTGGTTTTGAATTCCTGTCCCACGGAGAAAAATAAAGCAACTATGGATTTGGTTTTCGAGAAAACACCACAGCCGCTGGCAGAGTGTGAACAATTTTGCCCTATATCCACTGTATTACCTTCGCTTTCAAATGCTTCTTTATCTACTGAGGTTGGAGACTGCGATTCAGAAACTGTTGAGTTAGATCATGAAAAAGCATTTGCGGAGTCACTGGATGAAAAAATGCAGCATGGTCTTTCTAGCAAAGAAGTTGATTTGAGAGCTTTAGCTCAACGCCTTACAGATGTTGTAATCCAACATGTAGAGGTCCAGCTGGAGGCCGAGCATTGCTCATCTACAAACGTTGCAAAACCAAGCAATTTAACTAAGAGATCCATTTGCTATGAAGTGATGAAGCTGATTTTGAAAAAACCCAAAGAGCTGGCAGTCAAGTACAAAGATCGCCCTCTTCCATTATCTAGCCAACTTGGCAATTCTGACTTTGCTTCTGTATACACTTCTACAGACAAGGTTAGAGAGTATCCTTTTTTTGGTCTACGTTCTTTAGACTTTTACCTTGGCCTTTCTTTGAAAGCTCGTTATAAAAATTATTGAATTTCTTCACTCAAGAATAGACATGAATTGCAAGTATTATTTCGCATGGAAATACTTGCATCAAAGATTGCTGGGAGCATTGAAGAGCAAACAAAGAATAAATTAATAAAAGAAATCTGCAAACTTCTGGAAAACATCCAATTTAATTTGCCAGGAGGAATATTTGGTGGGGAAAATCTAAATGAGTTTGCAAACAGAGTTATTGCATCCAGGTAACCGTCTAACTTATTAATAAACTATGTCTACTAAATTGAATATCTGGTAATACTTAAATCTATCATACATTCAAATAAGCCATACTCTTCATTGCAGGTATATTAACCAACTGGACATGGTGATTAGAAAAGTATACAAGGATATGGAATTTTATGCATACGATGATTCAGGGGATATTTTCAATTCTATGTCCAATGAGGATAAAGATGCTGATATGCAGAAAAGTGAGCGTGATGCAGAGGCTTCTCCTCAAAATGATTTCATGGCTACTAATGGTGGGGAAGGAAGAAATGCAGGCCAGATAGGACAGTCATATTGTCAGATGTCTGCCATGTATGATGATCAGCATTCCCTGAAACTGCCACAAGATGAAAGGGTTTCAAGAAAGCATTCGGAAAAATATCTTAAGGGTGATGATTATGAACATAGACTTAAGAAAGCTGAAGCAAACAGGGAGCGTGCACGGAGATTTGCACATTTTACTAGTAGAGCTCGAGATTTGCAACGCGTGTGGGCACCAAAACAAGCTAGCCGTATGATCAGGAAGCAATCTAGTCGCCAAGCAAGTCATTTGAAGAAGAAACGTTTAAAAGCTGATAAAGGTGATGTGATATATGAGACTCCAATGCGATCTTCAAAGTTGAGAAAATACAAAGACGGGAAAGCAGTGCTGGTTGGAAGGAAGGAGACTAAAACTACTATTGATTTTGTTGATGAGACACCATATCCAAGAACAAATAACAGGTTGAAGGCCACTTCAGATATTGTTCATGAGACTCCATATCCAATCTCTAAAGTACAAAATCACATGTCAGGAGTCAGGACAATTGTGGTTGTTGATCCTGATTCAAGGACAGCTCCTGATCATATGACATCTAGCACAGACTCAAAGTTGGGACTTATTTCAAAAGCACTATTTGATAATAAAAAATCTTTTTAAAGCAATGCATCTACCATCTTCAATATCTATGGTGTTAATCCTATGGAAAAACGCAAGTCATGCTAAGTATTTTCTCTCAATTTTGTGTCAATGAAATGGGGTTGTTTAGGCCCCAGAGAGGTCTTTGATTATAAAAGAAGAGGTAATTTTTAGGCCATGGAAAGTTGTAATTCATTTCTTCCATGCCAAGTAGTATTATTTTTGTCCTTATTTTTATTTACACAGCAAGGTTCAGTGTATGTCCAGAAAGTGAGAAGACCTTATAGGGTGGCACAAGATAGATTGTGAGATGACAAGTGCATGGCTTCCAGAATCAACTAAATAAAAGATGCAATTTCTTAAATGGTTACTTTATTCAATCCAATACAACCTACAACATTACTATGGGAAAGAATTAGTTGCCATTGACTTCATAATATATGTGAATAAACTGGCACACCACAAGACCAAGTCTTTTGCTCAATACCAGAGGTCCTAAGAAGAGTACTATCTGAACTTTTAGAAGCATATGTGGTTTTTTCTGTCAGTTAAATGTATGAGTATCACAAGACACAAATTATATGTATTTGAGGTGCATAATTTCCTTGTTCACTTTTGTTTGTTATTTTTATGTTTCCTGAAAAAAATAAGTTGTATTATGCCTAATCATTTGTTCAATCTTCTTTTTCTTGTTTTCTCTTCAAGAGGACATCGAGGTGCGGTGTTTCAAATGCCTCCTTTATTTACCTTTTTTTATAGTCTATAGATTATAATCAACATAATTTATGATGTCATATCTTTATTTCTCTACAAACACTCGCCTGATGCAACATGTTCTCCTATACATTAGGATTACTGCCTTGCCTGATGCAACATGTTCTCCTATACAGTAGGATTACTGCCTTATTCCATTTATGTATTGTTAGTTCCTGCCCGGAACTATAGCATAGGCGATTCTCTTAAAAAGTGATTTATCTCTGGTCAAACAGCCAATTACAGTTCAGATTTTTGTTAGTTCCTTCTTTAATGTTCATATTCAATCAAGAAAAGTGCAAGTTTTTCAAGACTAAAGTTTATGACAAATATTTGTCTGTGACGTGATTGGGCTGGTGACAGATTGTCAGGGGAAATATGGGAGTTACGAAGAAAGAGAACACACAGCATACTATGTCTGTCTCAGTGTGTTAAAAGGGTTATTATTAATATGGCTGACAACAATTGAAGGGGGGGGGATTCGAGGTTAAGTCATTGTTTGTGAATTATGTGCAGCAAACAGGTGTCCCTGCATTTAGAGATGGTGTCAGCATTGTAAAGCATGAAAGGGGATGCTATGTGCCATTTTAGAATCAATTATCAGGCAAAAAGTTACTGTTTATTTTATCTTTTCCCTGGATCTTGATAGCATTGCTTATTTTATATTTACAAGTTCTAACAAATGTTAAAGGACTTTTGATTTTTTTCTCGTCACCTCTCCAAATTAAGGTTTTGTTAAAGCTTGTTTATTAGTAATCTCTCATTGATTCAATTGCAGTTCAAGTAATTTAAGTTTTTTCTTGTTTTCTCTCCAAAGCAAGGGTTTGGAATCTTTTACATTGTAGAAACTACAAACTCTTTTTCAATCAATTTCTGTTTGAAGATTTTATATTTTTTTTCCTCATTTTGTTTCCCTAACAAATTTTTGGCAAACCTTTTTCATGTGAAAACTCTGTTCAAATCAATTTTTTGTTTGAAGATTATAGGTTTTCACTGTGCAAGGCTGTTGTGATAAATCATTTGGATAAACTTGTGCTCATCTTCTGTTGCTTTCTACTCCTCAAATTCACAATATTCCTCTTTAAACAACCAAATTTTCTTTTGACTAGAATATACACACACATTGCATAGAAGTTCCCTGTTTCCAGTTAAATTTTAAAATAACTCTCTCCAATAAAATGAGATCCTACAGTTTTTCCTTCTCATTTTATTTTGGATTATTATTTGTTCCAGATGTTTTTTTTTCCGTTCAAAGGTTATAATCTTGTTTTTATTGTTTATGGTTAATGGAAAACCATTTTATGTTTTTCATAGGAGGAAGGGGGTGAGGGCTTTCCAGGTTGGCAACAACGTATTCACAGTAATATTGTTCATAATTCAGAAACAAGCAAATCTCAGTCCCCTCATTTTCAGAATGAGGAGATTTCTTCATCGGGAAATGAACTTATGACCAAGGTAAGATCTTGCTTTGTTTTTTTGGTTATAGAAAAAGTAATTAAGCCCTTTTTGAAGTAAAACCTGCATGGTGATATGCAGGCTTGTATATGAAAATATATGCATGGAAGGCCTCCAACCCTATTGGCACAAGGAAGTTGATTGTGCTTAAATAGGAAGTTTGTAAATTTTTTGCATAATATGGTGAACAATAGATAACTTATCAATAAAGTTATGGATTGTTATAATTTAACCATCATCAAATGTTCGAATATCTTGTTTTCTTATACACATGTTAGCTTTATGTGGTATGTGACTGGTGAGAGAGCAACCATAAATTTCCAAGAGGTTTGCTTTATTATTTTTCAGGTTCCTGGCTTTATAGTTGCAAGAGACTTAGGAGGGTGATCTTTACTTCAGCTCAGAAACTAGCAATTGAGTTGTGGCTTGATTTATATCAGAGCTAGTTCATTGTGGGTTTTCCTATAATTGATTGTGCTTGTGTTACTAATGATTTATTAGACAATTGCCTTTTTGCAAAGGAAGTCAATGATCAGTGATATCTATTACAATAACAGCCATTAATCCTCATTTTTACCGATATACAGGAATAATCATCTATTAATGAGTGAAGGCCAAACATTTCATCTCTTCCATTTTGATGCCTGATAGTAATGAAAAATGATTAGTGATGGTCTAATTGTTTCACCTTTTACACAACTTGATTTTTTGCATTTATGTTATTAGTAGAACTTTTAACTGACTGTTGATGTTTCCCAGTTTCATCTGAAACATTTGTTAGAACTTGTAAATATTCTTAAACTTGATTAATATTTGAATTTTCATATTTGTTATATGTTGAGGTAGTCTGCAGCATAGTTCAAAAACTCTCCAAAAACTCTTTTGACTCGTGAATACTCCGGAGTTAATATACCAGGCACATCACTCATCCAATTGAAAAACTCTTGGCGATTTTTTCCAATAAAACTCTAGAGTAAATGCAAAAATTCACAAGTTTTAGATTAAAACTCCTCCAAATTCATATAATTTATTTTTTCTTGCTTGCAGTTAAAAAACATGATTATTGTTGGTGGTAAAGTTTTCAAAGGCCTTAATTGGGACTGGCTGCCCCTTGACCCTGTTAGGGGTGTTGCCCCCAAACCCCCATGAGGGGCACTACACCTCCTCATTGGGGTCTCCACTCCAAATCCCCATTAGTTATTAGAATCTGTCAAATAAAAAACTTGATTACAATAAGGGGGTGATGGGGAATTGGGGTATAACTCTCGAGTGTGCTTACTTGGACATTATTAGTGCACAACTTGCCAAAAATTTCTTTAGATTGGGCAACTTCTACATATGACATGGCTAGTGGAAGTGGAATTATAACTCATTTAGAGTTGAACGTGTTTTTTGGTTAATGGTATGTATTAAATCCGAATGTTAATTTATATATGATGGAAAAAATTAGTAATATACTCAACAAACTTAGTAATATATGTGGTTTTGAAGAAAAAATTTTAAGATTTATTTATATAAAATATTTGATAAAATTGCCGAGTTAATGCTGATTTTTTACCAAACCCCGAGTTCTTTAAATTTTTGGGCGGAAAGAATAATTGTTCAGTAAGAGTTTTTCAACTATGGCCTTCAATACGTGTTACCGAGCAATCCATGTCCAAACAAGTTTTGCAATTTCATCTTTGATGGATAAATATTACTCCATGGATGGGTTTTAGTGAATGGAAAAAGTGAAGATAGAAGAACTGGCACTTATTGGGATAAATGTGCAACCTATGTTGCATGGGTACTCGTACCCATACCCTTGGGATGCGTACCGGGTACTAGTACACATACCCAAGTAACCGGTACTCAGAGAAGAGCATCATAGCTAAGGACCTTGATTACGATTTCTGATTTTTGTTTCAGCTTTTTGTTTGTGTATCAGCTTGCTGTTTATCAAGCTTAATTCAATATGTAATCAGTTTGAAACTTTGATGCAAAACTAATTAATAGTAAACTTTATCACTGTTCAAGTCAGAAGTTTATCATTTGTAATATGTCATTGTTATATGATTTATGATCTTCTTGTTCATGTTTAAAGTTTGCCTTCTTTGTTATGCATCTAAACATTTAGTATATATTATTATTACAAACATATTACAAATCTGAAACTGAAAACAATACATTACATCTGCAAACTTTATCACTGTTCTTGTTTTGAAAACTCATTGTCATGACTCATTTTCAGATTTTCTATAAAATATTAAATTATATTAAAAAAAATTGACGCACCCAAGTACCCCCGTCCCCTATTTTGAAAAATAGCCGTACCCGTACCTGAAGTGCCCAAGTACCCCCGTCCCCGTGCAACCTTGTGTGCAACTAATTTACCACCCTTGATCCTCTAGAAGGCAAAAAATTGATTGTAATTTCAACTTTGTGAAAACCAATTTCTGGTCTCAAATTACAAAATTAATAATCCAAATTACTTGTTAACCTGCCTATATGGAAATTCACATTTTTTTGGAAGTTGATTCTGTTGATGGTTTGCAGTGGAAGGTTAACTATCATCACTGAATTTATACTCCTTGGTCTTTAATTGAAAATCTTAGATGCCATGTTGTGCTTTACATGGTGGTTTCAATCCAAAATTGAAGTGATATAAACCCCTGTACCCAAATGTTAATTTCTAAGCATGTAACTTTTCTTATAAGCTATATTGAGGGAATAATTCACCACACTTTTTAGGCACTATTTTTTAAACTTTCATTTGTATCCAGGGAAAGCTATTTTTAGGAGTCCTTTGTGATCCTACAAACCACCTATATATGCAAATGTAGCAGATTATGAAGATGGGGTGTGATCTTTATTAATTCTAAGATCATTGTCACCCTCTAGCCTATTTCAAATTTAAGAAACTAAGTATAAACTTTTAGACTTGTATGCATGTCCCTGATTGGACAGTAAATAATTGAGAATGTCATTTGAATGGTTTCTTGTTCATTTGACTTGAATGCCATTTTTGTCTAGTATTATTATTATAACACGCTGTGTGTGTAGTTTTTGAGGGCGCATGTTCTGGATATTGCTGTAAAGACCTTCATTGTTGACAATGTGAATGTAAACAATGTGCATTCAAAGTTCATGTTTAGTCATATGCATTGCATATCATCTTAGAATCACTAATAAATGCACTGATATTACCCAAGAATGCAAAAGCTCACAATTTTAGACTTTTGACTTTAGAAATATGAACTCCTTTTTTGAATTTAAGAGTTTTCTTCATGTTATCTCCTGCCTGCGGAACTGACAATGGATAGAATTTATATTGTCCTATGAACGTAGCATGTTCTCGGGTAATACTGATTCATAAATTTGAAATTTGTATGTAGGTAGGCATTTCGGAAATGCATTTGGATTCTATTTTGGGGTTTGTTGTTCAAGCAAAGTATGAGCTGATCAATCCAAATGACACCAATTATGTGTAGAAAAAATTGGTCTTATTAGCAAGAAAAGATGTCAGCTTCGTGATCAGTGTATGTCCTTTCATGTTTTTGTTTTTGCGGACCACAATATATTGTACCTACTCTCACGGATCATTGTTGGACGAGAAATATGTTCTTTGATGGTCCCTGACTACCATTTGTATTCTGTCAAGTTTCTTCTAGTATCTGACATGAACATATAAGAACATAAGTTATAACTAGTCACGTGTCATAGAATAAGCTTTTGACTATTCTGCTGAAGGACCAACAACCCTATTTCTGGAATAAGCTCATCACTTTTTAATGTTTAATTGTAGACTTGAAGAAAGCCTCAAAGTTGCTTCAACGTTACTCTTCACACAAACCCAAAACTATTCTTCTAGTCTTTGGCAGGAACTTTGCTGCCGTGCAGTCCATGTTATTTAGGGTTTGGCATCTATATCCATATCTATATCTCCTACTTATCAATCTATATCCATATCTTAGCTATCCCGAGACATGTTTCAGGAACTGAGACACGTCTTCAGTATTGGAGATGTCCCTGTTTCCAAGGGATACTCCAACAAGGAATCCCCCCGTGTCTCCCACTTGTATACCTGCTGTCTCCTAAACCAAAAAAAACCGTAAAGCTAAAATGTGCTGCAAAGGAATTTAAATACGCCATGAATGCCAAGTTATTAGAACAAGCGGCGAAGTTCTTGGGGATGAAGAAGCGGTGGAACACTATTCAGATAAAAAGTTGAGCTTCGTGTGAATCCACTGTTGCAAGCTACATAGACAGACATCCCAACTCTGGTTGAATTGCAGAGATTGGCAAAAGTGTTCAAATTCCAAGGTTTAGGTGAGGATTGGAGAAAATACCAGGGTTCGAATAACTGGGAGAATAGCTGACACAACAGAGCGAGAGAATAGCCAGTGCAGGTGGTTAAAAAGTATATATTTTACTTATATATATATAAATAAAATTACAATATTTATATTGTATAAAATATAAACATTTTTAATATTATACTATATATATTTTAAATTTTGTTTTATTCTTTTTGATTATGCTGTCTCCAAGTATTCCGGTCTATTGGTTTCAAAAATAGATGTATCGATACCTAGATCCATATGGTGTGCTGTAGTGCAAAATGTCATCTCTTTGGTTTCTTGTTTTTCACCTCTTGCCATTTTCTATTTGCTAGTCAATTAATTACTTGTTTATCCATGTCACTACTTCTAGTACGAGTTGGAAATCTCTTTTATATATGATTGGGTGATGTTGGTTTTTCCTTGTTTCATTGATTTTTATTTTCTTGTCAGACCATTGATTCAATTGAAGAATTTTAATGACATCCGTGAGACCTTCAGTCTAAGAGACCACAAAACACAACCCTAAACTAACTCCATAGTCTTTTCCATATCCGATCTCCTGTTGTGAATCTTGACAATCAAACTAGTTGTCTGCTTGATCTTATCCTCCTCAAATAAACTGCGCATGCTGCCAGCCATCAAGATGTCCCTGTACTAAGCCTGAATGTCATCATATGTTGTGCACTCGAAAAGAAAGTGTCATTCAGACTCAATCACACCTTTTTCGCAGAACCTGCAAATCCTCTCCTCCCACTCCTCTTTGGGCCTTTTCCATCTACCTATCTCGCATTTGAGATGATGTGAGCTTGTCCTCAGCTGCACCACCAACACTCTAGGTTTACCCTTAATAGCTGCCCCAAGGTAAGCCTTATCCCCATGTTCACAGGAGGGGTTGAACACTTCTATATAATGCGTCTTTTTGCGACCCATGTTATTAGACCACATGGCAGTTTGAAATTTACCCATGACAAACTTCTTTGTTTCCATATTGGTATTTGGACAATCATGTAGAAAGATTTTCCACCTGCTCAGCGACTTATGTTTTGTTTCATCCAAGTCTTCTTCCTACGAGCTAAACATTTTTCCATCACTATTTTGGGCCATCGCTTGCAATCCATGTTTTCAAGTTTCTTTAAATAACTTATTAACCGAGTTATCGTTGTTGCCTCCAATGGAAAAATGTCAGCTTCCGCTAATAGAATTTCATAAGGCACTGAGGCTTTGACCTTGATATTGCTAGTGATTAAGTGCTTCTAAATCCTCTCTAACTGTCTCCACCCACACTTTGTCCTGCTGCCTTCCAAAACCCCGCAGCTGTAAAGAACAATCGGCATGACCAACAAACCAAAAAGAGGTTTCTTAGTTTTCCAGTCCCAAAGTTCAGCATTTATGCACCTATTCTGAAGCAGATAGAGTGCTTTCCAACCTCCTTGTATCTTTTTTGCTCTACAAGTCTCCCACCTGAACCTATAATGAAAGTCAATCCCCAAATGATTGTAAAACAAAACTTTGCATTTATATTGTGAATCAATAATTTTGCATGGTTGCAAGATCCGTTATGTAATCAAAATACTTATGTATGCTATTGGATAATCATTGAATGACATGAGCTCATGTTATGGAAGTATGAGGCTTCCAAAGTGGGCCCTTGTGAGACAAATTATACCTCACAGAACTTGCTGAGTGTGTTGTACTCTAATGGATGAGGCCATATGTAAGTCCCAGGTGAATTTGACAGAAGAAATATCTCTCAGGCTTGGAGGCTAAGCAATAAGTCTAGTCCCATCTGCACTCTTTAGACACGAGTCACCTTGAGAGTGATGAGCAGGGATATTGTTTTCACTTAATATGGTGTTGAAGAGGACCCCATCTTTAGTTTGAGCTATTGATACATATCGCATTTTGGCTTATAATTAATTTTAATTTTTAATGTTTTGTTAGGTAAATTGTGGGATTAGGGTCCACTCCCATTATATAACATTAAAAAAAAAGCTTCAAACCCAAGAATAGGGAGCATAGAGAGACAGATCACAAAGGAACCTATGGAAAGCTCTCAAAAATTCCTATAGAGAGCTCAAGAAACTACCAGGAAATAAGGTACAAAGACATCTTAAGAACAAATAAAATGCTATCCCAAGTGGATCAACCACCAGACACAAAAAACATCATGCCTTATTTGCCAGCCCCTTCCTCCTACTTGTAAGGAGAGCATCCATAGTCCATTGAGTGTCATCATCAACTGCGTCATGACCTTCAATACGGAGCTTCTCAGCTTCATATTTTCATCCTTTCTTCTTATTTGGGAAGTTTGGTTTAGATATGGCACTAGGAGTTTGAGAGATGGGACAATTTTTAACAGTGACAACCAAATCATCGATATAATCAGAAAATTCCTCATCTAGATCCTCCATAAATGGGTAAGAACCCTCAAAGTCAAAAACTCCATCAGAAACCTCATCAGACTGAACAAAATCTTCAGCAAAGAGCAAACGCTTGCTCCACATCCTCTGAAGCCAGAAAAGTTGCATGTTGACCTGTCTCTGATGGAAGCTTCTGAGCATCCACCACCCCCACAACAACCCGAGGGGAACAACCTTGAGAAGTAGGAGAAGCACCGTTAGGGGCAGTGCCATCCAACTTACCCACAACAGGGCCATGAGAATGTTGAACATGAACACTCCATGATTCCTTTAAATAAAATTAGCATCAGGACTGCCCACCTTGTGAACCCACCTCCTAAGATTTAGAGCACGGAAGCCATTAACAAATTTCTCATGGCAGCCAGTGAGCTTGTGCCCTAACTGATCGCATCTGAAGCAACGAAATGGAAACCCTTCATAATTTAAATACTGAAGTCGTAAACCCATAGAAGAGTTGATTTGGAAACGAGCAACTCTTTTTTTAGAATACTGTAATGAAGGGTCAGTAGCAACATGATATTAATGATTTCTAACAAGATTTCTAGTCTACATGCTAAAAAATAAATTGTAAACAGCATGCATGCAAGCTGATGCAGACATACGCTTGAAAGGTTGCTACAAATACACTTAAAAGGCCAATACTTTGTATCAAATTAGAAGTAAACATGATAATACATAAAATGACAGAATATTCCTCATGCGAGTTGGATTTTGATCATTTTGTTAAACATATTCCCTATTCAATAATTTTGAAAACACTTAATCATAGTTGATAGACTCAATCTCAGAGTACTTAGGATACCAAAAAAATTCCTACTGAGCAAAAACTTGGCAGCTTTAAAAGCACTTCAAAACATAAATTTTACGCAAAATACAGATAAAAATTTAATAAATGAGTTTGGTATGGATTTGGGGACAATGCATCCAATGGAGTCAAAATTTTACACAAAATACAGATAAAAATGTAATAAATGTATTTGGTATGGATTTGGGGACAATGCACCCAATGGAGTTGACAGACACCATTGCTAGTGCATTCCTTGTCATGATAGAAGACAGGATCAAGAGGTGAACACCCTGCCACCAAGCCCAAACGAAGACCTTCAAAACCACACAAACTTTCATGGCACACCATACTTAAAAGGCAAAAGTTAATGCATTAAAAGTTAAAAATAATTTAAAATAAAACAAAAAGAAAATTGAAGTATTTAATCCACATTTTTTATAATTTGTTAGCAACACAAGTCAAGTCAACAAACTTCGCAAATTCTATGAAAAAATCAAGACAAAAAAAGTGGAAATGGATAAAATGTGCAAGCAAAAAACACTAACTCAATGACTTGTCAGGTTGCTAAACTATGCAGACCCATATTATCATGTGGATTTAGAACGCAGATGAGAAGTTTAGATATAAGGAGACTAGGGTACTTGTAGACACTGGATACTAACACTGGAACAACTAATTTTCAAAAATAGGAGACGGGGGTACTTGGAGTCAACATATTTTTAATATATTTTAATAATTTCCACAAAATATTATGTCAGAAGTTTGAAAACAAGAATAGTAAATCAACCATACAAGAACAGTAAATAGTAAAGTTGTCTTTAGACCAATATAATGACAGGAAATCAGTCATATGATTGCTTATGTCCCTCTCAAAAAGTCTATGTTGTCAGTAGATCCAATCACTATAACTTTGCATGGATATTTGTATCGTCAAAAATATCAACATGAAACATTATGTGAGCTAATTTTATTTATTTGCCTTCCTTTTTGCCTATTAACGTATTTCACCCTAAGTTTTCTAATGAGAGACATCAATTTATAGTCAAGAGACTTCGGAGATGGTGAGAGATGGAAGCCTAAATAACCCTGTGTCAAGAAGTTTCTAGAGGCGTCTCCGGATTACCATGGTATAAACCATGATATGGGATCCTAGAATTTGGCATGCACATCCTACAAATGTATTAAGCAACGCACTAGAATGACCATCTCCAACCCTACACCATGGGCCCTCCTCTAATGGTCAGTACCATGATACACTTCATTTTACAATTTAAGTGCCAAAGTGAAGAATACAACAAAAATAAATGCTAGCTTAAAACTAAATAATATGATGATGTTTAATGGAGTAACAAAGATAAAATAGTAGGCTAGAATTTCTCAATACATATATCACATGGATTTGGAATACAAATGAGAAGTTTAGATAGAAAAGAGAGTTGTAATTGTTTAAACCATGATATGGTATCTTAGAAATTGGCATGTACAATCTATAAACGTATTATGCAATGTACTAGCACGGTCATCTCCAACCCTACACCATGGGCCCTCCTCATATGGTCACTACCATGATACACTTCATTTTACAATTTAAGTGCAAAAGTGAATAATACAACAACAAAAATGCTACCTAAAAACTAGATTAAATGATGTTGTTTGATAGAGTAACAAAGAATAAATAGTAACTAGAAGATGAATCTCTCTCTCTATATATATATATATATATTGAGAGAGTGAGATCTGATAACTTTGCAAGCTATAAGGAAAATCACACAAAATAATCACTGTCATTGTAAAAATGCATTGCTATCGCAAAGAGCATAGCCAAGATGTTAAGGTTTGCCCTAATTTTGTCACAATTAGATATGAACTGGTCTCCAAGGCTCCTCAAAACCGCCCTGCATATTACTTTGTTTTTAATACCCACTATCTACCTAATCCTTTCTATTTTAACCTCTAAGTCGAATTAGCACCTAGTTTGATCGGCGTCTCCATGGCAAGATAGACTAACATCAACACAAATTGATAGGTAGAGAGTAAAGAATACCTAGAAAGCATGTGAATTTAAAGTCATTTTCTTTCTAGATGATTCTAGTGAGGTCGCACGAGTATCCTTAATAAATTCACGACACCTTTAGGGAAGGGTGGGAGCCAACTTAGATATCTTACCTTGCTTTTTGATGATTTGATCTTGTCTTCTTTAAGAAGCTTTAATAACCGAGCAACATGATAATGCAATAGAATAAGGGATTTAAAGAGGGAGAATAAATAATGATTGCGATTCTAAAGCTATATGAATCACACCTAATCATTTTTACACCACTTTATATAACCAAAACCAATATATATATATATATGCAAATATATCTATGTAATTTAAATAATAGACATACATATGAATAAGTATAAGTATCAAAAGATGTGTGTGTATGTGTGTATTGAAGACATATTTTTGTCATTAGTATGAAAGGAAAAACAATTTTGAAACCATTAGTAACACCAACACCAAAAATCAAGTTTAGAGCAAACCCGACAGGCAAGTTTACAAGGAAACTCGACAACACAGTGCAACCTAAAAATGTTACAAGGGAACCTGACAAGCAGGACACAGTGCAACCCGAAAATGTTACAAGGGAACCCGACAAAGCAAACCCGATAGAGGAACCCAACAAGCAAAGTACAGTGCAACCCGATAGAACAGATGACAGAGCAACCCGACAGACCAAAGAGCATCTCGAGCACCAGTCTACCGAGAGACAGTTAGAATCCCAAGAAATGTGGATCTGACTTCCACGTCAGATAAAACACTTGTGTTTTATATTTAGTTTTTCTGACAAGCAATGTAATCGTAATTGTTTTAATAAGTCTAACTGATTGAAAACATGCAAACTAAGAGATCAAGGTCAAGTTGTAAACCTTCAATCATAGAGTTATCTTTGTAATATGTGAAACTCATATACGTCTAAATTATTGTATAAATAGATATGTAGTCTATCAGAACACATGTGTGTGATGATGATTGTAGTCGAGGAGCACATCTGTGGATCAAACTAAGAGTTTTATGCAGAAGACCAACCAAAAATGAAATCAGTTATCAAGAACAAGAACCAAGGCTACCGAGCAGAACACAGGTATTGATCAATCACAATAGGTGATAAATATACTTTTAGTCTTTAATGGATCTATAATCAGCAGTTGTAGATTGCATATACTTAGGTCATTGAATATTTTTTACTACATTCTAACAAGTGTAGCAAATAGAAGAAATCCTTGTGAAAGGTGGATTTAACAATCCTTTGTAAATGTCTTAATCGAGTGCACACTAAACAGTGTTTCTAAAGCTCTTAACAGAGTAGACCTTAACCAGTCTCTAGATAATACTCCTAACATGGTAGATCATCAGAAGTGATCAAAATTGTAAGTCTTAACCGGCCCCTTCCATTCTGCAGATAGTGAAGTTTTGTGGGTTTCATCCCCACCGCAGTTTTTAACTTCTAACAGGGGTTTTCTGCGTTACTAAAATTTTGTTTCCCGTGTTTATACATTTCATTAATGTTTCTATGAATGTTTTACATGTTAATTGAGTTAATGATTTGATATAACATACACAAAGATAAGATAGCATATATGGTTGGTAATACAATTGATTACTAAAAGGATAAAGGTTAATTGATAAAAGTTTTGAGGGTACTGATTCACCCCTCCCCTCTCAGTACACCATTCCATTATTTCCAATGTGTGTGTGTGTGTGTGCATGTATACACACATACACACACACACATGTATATATGTCATACTTTCTAATCTTTATAAATTTTAAAATTTAATATACTAAATAAGTTTCTTTCTTTCATTTTAATTTTGAAAATAAAGTATTATACTTTTTTTTATATTCTATACTTAAGCCATCAACTCCCTTATTTGCCAAAATGCCTGCTAATTTGTTGCCTTCTCGATAGATATGATTGATTTTTTTTTTCTGATTGAAATATTTAAACAATCCTACAACTCTTTCTAACCTTATATTTAATTTCCAATTTGCAGTGTTACATGTCCTTAGCGAGTTTATTATTATTTATGAATCACCTCCTATTTCTAAATGTTGAATACCTAAGTTCTTACATAATAGAAACCCTTCCACTAAGCCTTCAGTTCAACTATGTTGTTTGTAGTGTCTTCAATAGATTTTGTAATTTTATCACACAATTTTCCATCCCATCGGTGTACTACACACCCAATTCCTGCAGTTCCAGGGTTTCCACATAATGCTCCATCAAAACTAGTTTAAACCAATAGAATTGGGGGATACTCCATTTGCAATTTTCTCTTTCCTTAATATTCACCTTCCCACCCTTCCCAAATTGGGGAGGAATAATTAATCCATATCATTCTCTTTCCTAATCTCAATGTCCCAGTAAGAAAATATACCTTCTATACGATTCTTATTTCATAATCTATTG
Organism: Thuja plicata; assembly: GCA_018584345.1. Taxonomy (NCBI): domain Eukaryota; kingdom Viridiplantae; phylum Streptophyta; class Pinopsida; order Cupressales; family Cupressaceae; genus Thuja; species Thuja plicata. The sequence goes on along the minus strand of MU223134.1, from coordinate 2,867,088 downwards.
TTGACTATATCCACAATACTAGCTTCTATTTTATTTTCTAGGCATTGCTTATTCATCTTTTTTCCTTAAAATAGTCTTTTGGTTCGTTCTTTCCAAAGTTCCCAAGCTACCATAGATGGTGCTACTTTCCAAATGATATTATAAAGACTCTTCTTATGAGTAATTGGCCAAGCTTTTAAGTGTCCGGCCAAAGTATTAGCTAATGCATATCTCCAATGGAGTTTATTGCATAACCAAAACCAAAAATGTTGTGCATAAAAGCAATTTAGAAAGATATGATCAATGAATTCTTCCTGATTTTCACAAAGAGAACATCGTGAAGGGCCCTCAAAGCCTATTTTCTTGAACCATCCAGCTGTTATAATTCTTTTTTGCATTGCAACCCATAAAAAATATCCTTGCTTTTGGAAGGCATACTTTGTCCCAACACAGGTGCAAGGGCGATTCTGACTTCTGCCAATTTTGAGTTTTGACCAAAAAGTCATAACCATCTTTGACATTTTAAGACTCGGTCTTAGATCCATTCCATAACAATTTATCTTCCCTGATTTTGGGGATAGTTTGTCAAGATTTAAGAATCATGTTGAATTCTAATTTTTCTTCTATGGTTAAGGGGTATCTTCTAGTGATTTCCATTTCCATCCTAGATTAGGGTCTCTTGAAGGAATCTCTATATAGTTGCTTACTTTCCTTCCCCAAAGGTTTGTTAGAATATCCTTAATCCTAGGGGATGGTATACTATCCATAGGAGCATACCCTCCTCACGAATCTTCCTAGAAGAGAGTTGAATGACGGGATCCAATATCCCATGTAAGATTGTGACTGATAATATCCCTACATTCTAGTATGAAGTTCCAAGCTCTAGATCCTTTGGGTGAATCCCTAGTTCTAAAAATGCTATTGGGGTCATCATTTTGAAGATATTTCTTTGTAAGAATTTTGACCCATTTCCTATCAAGTTCCTTATGGATTTTCCATACTACTTTTTCTCCAAAATCCATATTCTATCATTTTTAAACTTTTTATGCCTAACCCCCTGCATTGAGTGGTCTAGAGATCTTATCCTAGCTAATTAGAGTAATTTCTTGTTTTCTGAAACCCCTTGCCAAAAAGAAATTCATCTTTTTTTCCAATTTATCCTTAGCATTATTAGTAAGGGGAAAACAAGACATCCGATATGTGGGTACAATTGAGAGTACAAACTTTTTCATGGTTGCTCGTCCTGCATTGGATAACCATTTTCCTTTCCAATTTTCTATTTTATGGTCCATCTTCCTAACCAAGGGATCCCATAATATAGTTTCTCTACTCCCTTTATCAAGAGGCATCCCTAAATATTTGCATGGCAAAGCACCTTTCTTGAACCCTAAAATTTGGCATATTTCATCCTCAAGCTTCTTATCAGTATTGAGAAGAAGATATCAGATTTTTCTGCATTAACTCTTTGACCTAAAGCGTTCATATATAAATTTAGAATATCCTTATAATTCCTAGCTTTTGATATTGTGCTTTTACCAGGTAAGAGGGTGTCATCTGCAAATTGTTGATGTGTAATATCAGGCACTCCATCAGTAACTTTAATGTCGAAAATATGGCCTAATTGGTTTTCTTTAGAGACCATTCCACCAAATTATTTTGTCATGATGATAAAGAGAAAGGGCGAGATGGAGTCCCTCTGTTTTAGGCCCATAGATATATTGAAAAAACTTCCGGTGAACCATTAAATGATATAGAAATTTTGGGGGTCGATATATAGTTTTAAATAAGATTGATCCTTTATTTTAAAAATCTAAATGCCTCTAGTCATTTACATAAAAATCTTCAGTCTACTTTATCATATATCTTTTGTATATCTAATTTGATGATCATACTTGCTTCCTTATTTCGTTGGATTGAGTGTATGATTTCTTGGACTATAATTATACCATCGAATATAGATCTTCATGGCACAAACCCATTTTGTTCTTCTGAGATAATAAAAGGCAATATTCTTTTGAGTCTATTTGCCAAGGCTTTAGAGAGGATTTTGTAAATTGTATTACAAAGGGCTATGGGTCTAAAATAACCTAATTCCTCAGCTTCTTCTTTTTTAGGTATTAGAGTGAGGAATGTATTATTAATTTCCTTCAATTGGTTTCCCGCCTTCTTGGTGTTTTATATAGCTTCCCATAGTTCAAAACCAAGAAAGTGCCAACATTTTTGAAAAAAAAACAGCCTGGAAACCATCAGTCCCTCGAATTTTATTTGAATGTTAATATATATTATAATGTATTGTTTCAAACAAATATATAAATAATTATTTATGTTAATGAATATATAAATAATTATATTAACAAATATATAAATAATACCAAATAAATATGTTAAGGATTCAATGGGAAAATACTTCCAATTTACGATCCCTTAGGAAGCTTTCTTTAGGAATCTTGATGATACTTAATTGACTTCATATAGTCAAAAAAGGAATTTAAAAACCTTATGGAAGTCTTAGAAAACAATTAATGAAAGTATTTGAGGAGTGTATGAGGAGGTACACTTTGTTCATGCAAAGTGATGATGTGTGAAAGTAAACAATCACATACGTCAAGATTAATTTATGTATCACGTGTCCTAGACAAAGATTAACATATGCAACGATAGAGTATATTGGCGGTAGTTTGTTTAAGGAAAATGTTGCAGTGGTCAATTATCCTAGAATGACTAATTAGTGATAACAATTAATATTAAAAAGGTAGATTAAAATAATACCAACCTCAATGGCATAAAGTGGCAATTTAATATTGATACTAACTCTATTTGAAGCTCATAATAAGATACGATATTAAGCATTGTCAGAAGCACACAAATAAACAATTGATATTGATACTAACTCTATATTTTGGATGATACAAATATCTGTGCAAAGTTATAGTGATTGGATCTACTGACAGTGTAGACTTTTTGAGAGGGACATAAGCAGTCATATGACTAATTTCTTTTCATTATATTGGTCTAAAGACAAATTGCCTTTACTATTTATTGTTCTTGTATGGTTGATTTACTATTCTTGTTTTCAAAGTTTTTTCATAATATTTTGTGGAAATTATTAGATTATATTAAAAGTATGTTGACTGATGTTGGAAATGAGTTGAGTAACTGAGAGGGGAGGGGTGAATCAGTTACCACAAAAAAAAATCCTAGTCCCTTAGATGTCTTAAACAAACCAGTCATTGTTGCTTGGTTAACATAGATATTTTACTGTCACTCGGTTAACATAGAAAATCTTAATATATTAACTGTGATTATCTTTAGTAATTAATTGCAAAAACATAAACCATAAAGCAAATGAAATGTACACAGTTAACACCAAGATCTAACGTGGAAATCCAATATGGGAAAAACCACCAATAGCAACTAGTCACTATTTTTCACTCTTCTGAAGTGAGCCCTATTAGGATCCAACCCTGTTAAAGGTTATAATAACACACTGTTAGGTGTGACCCTATTAGAGGATTTAATCACCCTGTAAGGAGTGGCCTTGTGAGAGGTCTTCAAACACTTCAATGTAGAAATGTCACCTTGTGAGAGGATTTACAAAAGGCTGTTAAGTCTACTCTGTTAAGAGATTTTGATCACTACTACAATTGTTAGAGAGTAACAATGGATTGACCTGTTTTGAAAAGCAACTGTCTTTGCTGATTCAAATATCTCTTCTGGATTAAATACTTGATGCTCGCTGATCGGATATTCTGTTGTAGTCCTCTGTATTCTGTCCTCAATCAAAATCCCATCTGATTTCGCCTTCACTCTTCATATCACACTTCACATGCAATTCCACATACCATACACTATCTCACACTGTTTCAATCCAAACTTGACCTTATATATATATGATAAGCCTTGTCAAGTCGGCCTTGATATCCTTCCAAATAAATAATAAAACTCATGTCTGTTGGCTGCATATAACTAATTATCCATAAAATATAATCCACTATTGGCCGGCTGACACTAACTATTTTACTCGGTCAACATTGAAATCCTTCAATGCCCGACCAACACTATAATGCCCGAGTGAACTCAGTTAGAACTAAAAATCACTTTGGTCATCTTCAATGCCCGAGAGAGCTCGGCAGACACTAACTATGCTCGGATAGGATTAGACATTTGTGTAAACATCACTATACTTGTGTAAACATCAATGACAATGCACAATTGAATAATTATCATCAACAATCTCCCTCTCTGGCATTGATGGCAACACAACATGTCATAATACAAAGAATTATAGAGCAGAAAACATAAGAATTAAATTTTATTAATGTCCTTTGCTTCATTCTGATTCTCATCCAATTTTATTAATGTCTTTAGCTTAATTTTGATTCTCATCCAAAACTCCCTTAGTCACTGAAATAAAGATTTCTCCCTCTTACATTAATCTTTGTTTCTGATAAAGTTCTCCCTCTTTCATCAATCTCTCCATCAGTAATCTCTCCCTCTTTCACCGATCAATATGACATAGAGTAATCTCTCCCTTCATCATGAATCATTATGACATACAATAATCTCTCCCTCTTTGACAACCAATGCCAAAGACACCAACTAACATATCCAATGAAATTGTAATGTACCTGTCTATATTGATTCATATGCTATAAGCTCTAAATATCTGCATCAACATGTTAACTTTGTTTTGTATCTCGGTTGATGCATCACTAAACTATGTTTTAGTGAGCCTCAGTTAGGGGAATCAAACCTAGCTTCCCTCTAAGATACAAAAATGCATCCTTAGGTAGTGGTTTGGTGAACATGTATGCAATTTGTTCTTTAGTATTCACATATTCCAATCTTACTTCCTTATTCTGAACCAATTCCCTCAAGAAATGATATTTTATTGCAATATGTTTAGTCTTAGTATGCATCACAGGGTTCTTTGAGATATTAATAGCACTGGTGTTGTCACAGTAGATAATGATTGGTTCTATGATTTCTACCTTCATACCTGATAATAATTGTTTGAACCATATGATGTTTGAACAATTCACTGTTGCAGCAACATATTCTGCTTCTGTTGTAGATTGAGAAATACAGTTCTGTTTCTTGCTTGTCCAGGAGACTAACCTCTTTCCAAGAAATAGTGCTCCACCACTTGTGCTCTTTCTGTCATCGACATTTCCTGCCCAATTAGCATCAGTAAAAGTCTTCAAATCAAAGTTTCCTCCTTTCTTATACCATAATCCATAATCTTCAGTACCCTTAAGATATCTCAAAATCCTTTTGATAGCCATCAAATGATTCTCTCTAGGATTAGCTGAAAATCTTGCAACAATATCGACTGCTAATGCAATATCAGGTCTAGTGTGAACAACATATTGAGGTTTGCCAATCATGGATCTGTATGTAGTCTGATTTACCTCTTTTGAATCATCATCCTTAGATAGCTTATGTCTAGTAGGCATAGGTGTTCCAACTGGTCCAGAATCTTCCATCCCAAATTTCTTCAGTATCTCTTTTATGTAGTTAGACTGAGTAATGTAGATACCATCCTTCATCTGATAAACTTGTAAACCAACAAATAATTTGATTTCACCAAACATAGACATCTCAAATTCCTTACTCATAGCTTCTGAGAATGCTCTGCATAAGTTATCATATCCAGTAAATAATATGTCATCAACAAATATTTATGCCAATAGTATCTTGTTTTGAGGTCCTTCTTTGATGTAAAAACTACTGTTATTATTAGTTCTTTGAAATACAATACTCATCAAGTAACCATATAGTCTTTCATACCAGGCTCTCAGAGCTTGCTTCAGTCCATACAATGCTTTGTACAGATTTCAAACCATATTCCTTTTGTTAGGATCTACAAAACCTTCAGGTTGCTCAATGTAGACTTCCTCTTCAAGAATTTCATTCAAGAATGCAGATTTTACATCCATTTGATATACCTTGAATCCTTTATATGCAACATATGCCAGAAGAGTTCTGACTCCTTCAAGTCTTGCAATAGAATAAAAAGTTTCTCCATAATCAATACCCTCTTCTTGAGCATATCCTTTACATACTATTTTGGCTTTGTTTCTGGAAACTTCACCTTTCTCATTAATCTTGTTTCTAAAAACCCACTTAGTACCAATCACATTCTTGTCTTTTGGTCTAGGTACAAGAGTCCAGGTTTTGTTCTTTTCTATCTACTCAATTTCTTCATTCATTGCTTTGATCCAGTTCTCATCATTCAATGCATCTTTAACTGTTCTAGGTTCAATTTCACTAAGTAAATATGTACCTTTTATTTTGTTCCTTGTCATTACACCTTATGTATGATCTCCAATTATTTTTTCAGGTGCATGATGCCTTCTAACATATTTAGCAAGTACAAGATCCTTCCTTTTTTATTTTGGGCTTGCTCCACTATGTTCACCATGCTCAAATATTATGTCTTGTTCTTCTGTCTGATACTTAAGTTCCACTGTTTGAGACTTGGGTGTATCTGTTTGTTACTCGGGTACCTCTGTCTGTGACTTGAGTGCCTCTGTTTGCGACTCGGGTGTCTTTGTCCGTGGCTCGATTTCTTTAGTCTGAGACTCGGTTCCCTCTGTTTGTGACTCAGTTTCTTTAATTAGCATCATTGGTTGCACATGTTGCAACAAGGTTTGTGTTGATGAATTCAGTGGTTGACATGCTTGATGTCCAATCACCATTGCATGTGTCTTAGGTATAGTATCAGGTTCATAATACACAAAGTTTTTGTAGTCTTCAGGCTCTTTACTGCTTTGTTCTTCATTTCTCTTTGCAAACTCATCGACCTTTACATGCACACTTTCTATGACTTTATGAGTAGTAATATTTAAACATTTATATGCTTTGCTTTTGTTGGAGTAGCCTAGGAATATACCTTCATCACCTTTTACATCAAATTTTCCATTTCTTGTTTCCTTCAAGATGTAGCATCTACTTCCAAATACTTTGAAATAATGAACATTAGGTTTATAGCCATACCATAATTCAAAAGTTGTCTTCTCAGTACCTTTCTTCAGTTGAACTTGGTTCAAGGTGTGAATTGCAGTGCTAATGGCTTCCTTCCAATATTTGGTAGAAACATCCTTCTCAATCATCAAGGTTCTTGCACAATCCATAATGGATATGTTCCTTCTTTCTACAATGTCAGTCTGCTATGGAGTACCTAGGGCAGATACTTGTCTTTTGATTCCTCTTTCATTGCAGAACTCATTGAATTCATTGGAAATGAATTCTCCTCCTTTGTCAGATCTTAAGTATTTAAGTTTCTTTCATGTTTCTTTTTGAACTCTGGCTAGGTACCATTTGAACTTTTGAAAAGCTTCTGATTTTTCTTTGAGAAACATAACAGTCATCATTCTGGAATGATCATCAACAAATAGAATGAAGTACTTCTCACTTGTGTAACTTGTTGTTCCAATTGGTCCACATAAGTCAGTATGCACCAATTCCAAGACTTCTTCTGTATTTTAGTTCTTGCTATTGAAGCTTGTTTTCCCCATCTTCCCAATTTGACATTGTTTGCATATTGCTAGTTCAGGTTTCTTCGGAATAAGAATACCTATTACTCTTATATTTTTACTTATGTTGATCAGGTTGTCAAAGTTCATATGACACAACCTTTTATGCCATGACCAAGTTTCTTCTACTTGTGCAATTAAACATGAACTTTCATTGAGATCAAGATAAAATAGATTACCTTTTGTTTGCCTGCCAGTTCCAACTAGGTTTCCTCTACCATCCAGGAGCTTGGCCTTACCATTCATGAATTCTACCTTGAAACCAA
>MU223134.1:2816748-2828727 GCA_018584345.1 Thuja plicata | reverse complement strand
GGTTGAGATCAATCCCAAAGATAGGGAGATGAATGGTTGAGATTAAAAGGAACTGGAGAAGCCATCAGTAAACTCCACCTCTTCATTTGGTAAAGAGGAGATAGAGTTTGGTTGACTGAAGAGCTAAATTTTATGAGTTACCTTTTTGAACTGAAGAGGTGGGTGAAGTTACCCATGTGGACTGGAGAGATGGGTGGAGTAACCCATGTGATCTGATAAGAGTTATCTCTTTGAAGATAAATGAGCATTCAATTCATTTATTTAATAATTGTTTTCAACATGTGAGATAATTGAATTCTTTTTTATTAAGAATTGCTTTATTTGATGAAATTAAATTAATCTAATTGAAATTAATTTAATTGAAAGAATTTGATTAGTAAGTTTAAATATTTAAATTTAAACTATAGGAAGTTGAGTTTAATTAATCAATTAATGGTAATTAATCAATTAAAGCTATTTAATTAAATAAAATTAATATTGGGAATTTGATTAGATGATTTGGCGAATGAATTTAGAGGAAAATAGATGATTAATTAATGATTAAAAAATCATTAATTAATAGATGAAAATTAGTGTTTTTAATGTAAAGTCGCAAGCCTATCCATTTTAGGGTGTCTACATTTTCCCCTCTTTGATGCGATGTGACTTGTCACAGTGTGTCAAAGATTCTTTTGATTTTGCCCTAGCTTGCCCTGGCAGCAGTAGGTGTGTTTATGCCCCCTCAACAAATTTGAGCGAAAAGTCGCGAGACGAGTGTTGATTTGTTGAAACTGAAATTTCTGGAACTGGGTAACTGATGGATTTGAAAAATACCTAAATATGCCCCTATAATTGACCTTCAAAGTTTTCGGGGACCAGAAAGAATTTTCAGACTTCCTGGTGAAATTAGGATTTTCTAGAACCCCTATAAGTAGCGAAGAGTGCTCTTCATTTGTCACTTTGCGATCTCGGAGCTCTAGTTATCTTGGTGAGTTTGTCTTATGATTTCTGCTTTATTTTCTTATGTTTTTGAGCGATGGCTGGCCTTCCTGGCGTTGTTCACATCTCCGACCGAGTCTGGACCTACCGCAGACTAGCTGGATCTGGACGTCCGGCGAGTTTTCTCATGTTGCATGTCATTAATGCTTGTATTTATTGCTTTTAAAAATTATATTTTTTGGAAAAAATATCATGTGTGCCGCAATTAAGCGCGGTTTTGCCACAATTGTAGTTTAAATGCTGCAATTGCCAGTTAAATACCGCAATTGATAAGTGTGTCGCAATTATATTTGTAAAATTTTGCAATTGTAATTTGTTTGCCGCACTTGTTTGTGTTTTGCAATCACTTAAAAGTACCACATTTGCCATGCTTTATTACCGTAATTGATTTTTTTGCACTGTTTGCCTATTTTCCATGTCTGTTATCTGCTTTTTCTAGCTTCTGTTACTTTTTTCAATGACTGAAACTGATAATTTTCTGTTCTTACTCTATGTGCAGTTCACTGAGCGGATCTTGCGGTGTCGGGAGTCCAGACCGGTGGGACTCGTGTATCGATTCTAGCTGATCGAGGATGAGAGGTCAGTGCTACGTGATCTTGATTTGTACTAGTTGTGCTATATGTCTGATATCATGACCAATAGGGGTCTGATCTCCGCTCTTGTAGAGCGATGGCATTTAGAGACGTGCACTTTCTGGCTACCCACCAGGGAGTGTACCGTGACTTTGGAGGATGTGTATCGCATCCTCCAACTCCCTATCCAGGGTGAGCTTATGGAGTATTCCACACGCACTAGTGTTACTGCATTGACTGAGCTCTCTGGATTGCCCCGGGATCAGCTCAGGCTTGCTGGTGATTATGACATCCCTTGGTCTAGATTTGGGTTAGGCCTTGATAGACTTTCCACACTGCTGGGTAGTTTGATATGTGAGATTTTATGCCCTGATCGTTGATAGCGTAGTTTTTCTGTCGGCTTTGGTGGTGTTTTACAGAGTATGATCTGGGACCATACCATCTTTGCTTGGGGTCCATGCATGTTGGCCCACATGCATTTTCACATGTTGTATGTGGCTTACCTTGATGGTAAGTCGCTCGGCTGCGGTGCTACTTTGCTACAGATTTGGGCATGGGAGCATATAGCAGTCTATCATCCTGTTGGTGCTCGTGCTCTCCCGGCAGATAGGCCGTATGTGTTCATGTATGATGGTACTATTGTCTAGACTCATATGGGTCATCTTTCATACTGGCGACAGCAGCTAGATATGATTCCTTATTTTATCTAGAGGTCGTACAGAGATTGTCCCGTCTGGGATGGAGATGACATCCATCTCCCATTTTGTCGACAACAAAGATACTTGATTGGTCGCGTGACTGATCACGTCCATATGATAGATTTTCATAACACCGAAAGGGTATTACGATAGTTTGGAGAGCGGTAGGATGTATCCGATTCTTATGCCTACTTTGCTCGGAGGTCGAGGGATGCTGCTGTTTGGGGTGTTGTGGTATCACTCGATGCTACTCACACTGAGTTCTTAGGATTACTTCCTGTGGCATGGACCTGGTGCTCTACCACTGTAGACCCAGGTTTGTCTTGTGTCTGATATACTTATGTACTTCCTTTCTGCTCTTTGATTCTTGCTCATATCTTGTTATGGTACTTTTTGTCTTTATCTGCTCTGGTACTATAGTTGAATTTGTCTTTTGCAGGCTCTACACTGCAGTATGATGCCCATTGGTTGCAGCATCGGTCGATCGCACTGACAGATGTCTCATGTCCAATTCCCAGGACTATTATGAGGAGGGCCTGACGGGTATGGCATGGTAGGGGAGGCCGTGGTGGAGGTAGAGGTGGTGGAAGGGGAGGGAGGGATGTTGGTAGAGATGGTGGTAGGGATAGGGATGGTGGGAGAGATAGAGGACGAGGCAGGGGTGATGATGGAGGCGATGATCCTGGTCTCAAGGGTGCTGGCGGAGGGGTTAGGATAGAGGTGGCTGGAGTGGGGGTCGTACTAGTGCTCCTAGAGTTGGGTCGAGTTCCATTTTGGAGGAGGAGGAGGCCATAGAGGATGAGGCACCCCAGTTAGTTCAGAGGGTGCATAGGCGGACGGCTATAGTTTTGGCTCCCCAACATGAGGATTGGGTTATTATTGAGGATGTGGATGTGGAGATGCAGATATAGACGTGGAGGCTCTAGATGATTAGAGTGCTGAGACAGGCTCCTCAGGGGAGAGTGGCAGTACTGGGAGCAGCATAGGGGAGAGCTCGGAGAGTATGGATGATTCCTTGGTTCTCAGGCGGAGAGGAGGTGAGGGACTGGGAGGCCAGGCAGAGGAGGGTGATATGGATGTTGCCATGGGTGGTATGGATGATGATCCCTCAGAGGTGGAGCACCTCACCCAGCAGGTTCAGGATCTGTGGGCCTGACTTGCCTTATCCAATGCACATGTGATTGTCTTGGAGGCTTGTGTTACAACAGCTGAGTCTAGAGAGCGATAGGCTCAGGCTGAGCTCCGCTCTTTCATTGATACTATATAGGATGTTTCCCACAGAGAGATTCTGGATAGGTACTATAGATCTGGGTGAGATGCTCAGAGAGATATTGACTACTAGAGATGCCATTATGAGGGTGCAGTTCCTGCGGCATAGAGGGTGCCTAGTTACACAGCGTCACAGAGATCCAGTAGGGCTCAGTGTTCTTAGAGTAGTGGTGTTAGAGCTCCTAGGTCCTCTCATAAGATAGATTCTGATATGCATCCCCCTTGTGTGCCTCCGGGCGAGGGTGGGGGTAGCTCTTGTTGACTATGTTTCTTGTACCATTTTTGTAGTGATTCATTGTATACTCTGAGAAGTACCATTTTTGTATCTCGATACACTGTTGTTTATTGATATACATGTTGATTACCTTCTTTGATCAGACTTGCGACCCTTCATAGTACTCAGCTATTTTGATTTATATGAGATGCAGCTATTGTTTTTGATGTGATGTGCAATGGTTTACTTTTCTATATGTATAAATCTACATGATTTGGTGGTTTAGATGATGAAATGTATATGCAATGTGTTTCTATTATGCAGACTCATATATGGATGATTTACTTTTCCTATGATACTGACATGTCATGTAGGATGGTGTGAATGAGATGCATGTTTATATGAGATTCTTATGGATGCATGTGTTTTTTATGATTTATCATGTATGCCACTACCATGTTTTTGTACTTTTCTGATGCACTTAATGAATGAATGCAATCTACTATGCACAAAATATATGAGTAATGCATGTGTTAGTTAGAAAGAAGTTAGTTTGGATAGATGTTCTCTAAGATTGATCTAATTGAATGTAATGATAGAAAAGTTGTTTTTTTGCATTTTTGGATAGATATGATCTGGTAGAAAGTATGAATGTCCCAAGTCGTTTCCCTTGTTTCCAATATTTGTCATCATTACATCTTTTTTTGTATTTTTTGATATTCTGGAAGAGCGTCGAATGATCCATATCACATACCACCTAGATACCGCCATGACCTCTTGATAGCAGAAGGAGTAGAGAGATTGAATAGAAAGAGACCCATAGTGCACCCAAATATTGACCATCTAGATTCAACTATGTTCCATGTTTGAAAAGAAAGAGAGCCAAAAGCACCTAGATATTGACCATCTAGATACCACTTGTCCTCTGATTTAAACTAAAACAAAGAAACCAAGATAGAACTCCTATGTATCCCAAGTCCATCTGGATAACACTGTGAGCTCTTATTTTCTGAAAGGGAAAGCCAAGCAAACAAGATAGAACTCCTACGCCCCTAGAGTCCATCTGGATAGCATCGTGAGCTCTTGTTTGCAGCATAAAGGGAAAGACCCTAGAAACCAAGATAGAACTCCAAAGCAACTCAGAGTCCATCTGAATATTGTTGTGAGCTCTTGATTATATAAACCAAACAAGAAAAATAAAAGAGAAGGAATGTCCAATTCTTTCCCAGGGTTAATCTTAGATCATGGAATTGCATGGCTGCCAGATAAGTGATAGCACCTACCGCATTTATCCTAAATCATCATGGCCCTGAAATCAAAGTGAACATTCAACAGACAACAATCAAAGAAAATAAGTCATGATCTATCATAGCTACTCTCCTCACATGGTGGATCCTGGAGTAGCCTAAGAACATAACCCCAAAATATAGATTGACATCTGACCGACTTGACTGACCTAGTCAACATTTTTGTATGGTTCCTCAATACAGTTGGATTCTTTTGATTGGCTCAAAATCTTTGGATAGGCTTTGTTGGCTTGATTGATTTGATCGTGTTGGCAGGTGATCAAGATGTGTCAGATGTTCCCAATGCTTGTTCGCAAAGCTCATGATTGTGACAGTTTTGATTGATAGATTTTATTGCTCTGATCGTGTTGGCAACTGATCAAGCTATGCCAGATGTGCCCAACGCTTGTTTGCAAAGCTCATGATTGTGAAAATTGATAGTTTGGCTTGGTCGCCTGTTGCTTGCTGATTGAATTGATAGATTGATAAAGTTGTGTCAAATGAGCCCAATGCTGATATGCAAAGCTCATGATTGTGACATTTGATTGACTGGGCGTGCTTACCCCTTGCTCTCTTGATAACCGAGTTGGTTTTATTGCTTTGGATTTTGCAAATTTTTGAATGTTTTTTTTTTATGAAGATTGATTTTCTCTTGATTTTTTATCCTTTTAGGATTTTTTGATGATTTTTCTAATTTTTAGGATTTTTCTGGACATTTGGAATCGCCCCCTAGTCTAGTGGACCAGTATTAACCATGGGTAAGTGCTTGGTGCTCACAAGGGTTTTGTGCTTCTGGATATAGCTTGGGATAGGCAGTCTTGCATTTTGAAGTGTGCTCAAGCTTTTGGAGCTCATTGATGGTGAAGCTGGATTTGAACACTTGGCGCCTATTTTCCAAGTTTTCACCAAGGTACCTACTCAATAGCACCTAATTGTCAGGTTTTCACTGAGAGAGTGATTTTGTTTTCTCTTTACTTTTTTGCTTCTTTTTTTTTTATTATCACCAAGGCGCCTGATTTCCAGGTTTTCACCAAGGTAACTTTTGTATTTTTTTTATTTTTTTGGTATTTTCTGGATATGTAGATAAATGCCTTAACCATAGAGACCTTTAAGGGTACAACCTCTTTAGGTGCATATTGTTGATGTAGCTGGGGAGCTGATCTCCTTTGGGTGATGCTAGTATAAATTCCCCACTCTGAGTAGAGCTGATAATAACAAATGGTCCTAGCTAGTTAGACTCAAACTTTCCATGTTTGACTCACTCTGCTTGATTCTTCTGATTTTCCATGAGGACAAGGTCTCCTACCTCAAATGTTTGTGGCTTCACCTTCTTGTGATAGTTCCTTCTAAGGCAATTCTGATAGCCTTGTAAGTGGTCGAAGGCATGTTGCCTTCTTTCATCTAGTAGCTCTAGTTCACTGAGCCTTGCCACTCTATAGTCTTCATCTGAAACCAAGTTCTTCAATGATATCCTCAGGGATGGGATTTCCACTTCGAGGGGTAATACCACCTCTGATCCATAGACTAGGGAGAAAGGAGTGGCTCCTGTGGGTTTTCTCACACTAGTTTTGTATGCTCATAATGTAGGACTAAGCTGTAAATGTTAGTCTCTCCCTGATTCATTCACTATTTTCTTCAGTATTTTTAGGATCGTTTTGTTTGTAGCTTCGGCTTGGCCATTCCCTTGAGGGTAGTAAAATGAGGAGAAACCTTGTTTGATTTGGAACTGTTCACATAGGTCTTCAACATCCTTGTTCTGGAAAGGGGTACCATGATCTGTCAAGATTGTTTGGGGGATCTCGTATCGACAGATGATGCAGTTAAGTATGAAGATCACTATTTTCTTTTCCAGTGATGTAAGTGAGGGGAATTGCTTCCACCCACTTGGTGAAGTACTTGTTTCTGCTATGATGTACTTGTGTCTGTTTGCTGAATAAGGTGTAATTTTGCCACTAGGTCAAATCCCCACATTGAAAATGGTAATGGTGATGTGATGGGATTCAGTTCTTGGGCCAGTGCATGGATGAGGTCTCCATGAATTTGACACTGTGTGCACCTTTGAACATGCTTCTGTGCATCTGTCTCTATTGTGGGCCAATAGTATCCCATGCAAATTATTTTCTTAGCTAAGTTGTTGCCACCTCCGTGGGTTCCACATATTCCTTCATGTACCTCGTACAAAGCTTTCTGGGATTCCATGGAAGTGAGACATCGTAGTAATGTTCCATATAGACTTCGTCGGTATAGAGTAGTTGAGAGGATGGTATACCTAGAGGCTTGGCGGATGAGGGATTTTTGCTGGTTCCTAGACAAGTTTGGGGGTAAGATGTTGTTTTGGAGATAGCTATAGACATCTTGGTACCATGGGGATTCAGGACCAACAAGGACACACGTTGATTCTGTGATAGATGCCTGATGTGATGGTACCAAGAGTTGCTCCACTAGAAAATGGAATTTGATATCTGTATACACTAAAAAATGGCTTCATTGATTAATCAATTAATTAAATATTTATTATTTAATTAATGTTGACTTGATGAATTGATTAAATATTTATTATTTAATCAATGTTTCTTTCTTCTATTTATTTAATAAATTGTTATATTTATTAGATAAATTCACTATAGTCTATTCTTCTTATCCTAGGTCTTCTAAATTAGTTCTATTAAAAGTGATTTAATTAAATACACAATCACTAAATATGACTAAGTCCTCTATTCCATCTCATAAACCTAGTCACCTTACACATCACCTTGGCTAAAATAATTAATTATTATTAATTAATAATTAATCATTATCCTCACCCACACATGTCCTAGTCTTAAGGGCTATGTGGCCTTATAAGACTTGGTCTCATGACCACATGTCTTCTCCTACACCAAGTCAAGAAGCAATTCATATTCTTAAGGAGCTTCTCAAGCCACCTCTAAGAGTCCAAGGTGACTCGTGGGACACTTGTACTAAGAGTCCTCATGAGGAATGAGTCCTTCCTCATTCCTCTCCATGGTCTTTGTGAAACACTTGACATGTGTCTTTCCCTTCCATCTTCTTCTCCCTTATGTCAATATAGGAGGAACATCCTCCCTATTCTTCCTCTCACATTCCAACTATATCCCCTTTTCTCTCAACCCCTTCAACTAAGTCAATAGCAACCCTAGGATCTTCCACCTTTCATTCTCCACCCTAAGATTGTGCCACCTAGGCTTAGGTCCTCCAAAATCCTATAAAAGGAGCATCATTCTCCCTTTGTGAGCTAATAGGTAATCAAGCATTCAAGTGATCGAGCATTCAAGCATTCAAGCATCTAGGCATTCAAGCAATCAAACATTTTCACAAGCATTCCATCATCCATTTGCATAATCAAGGTTTTAGACCATTTTGCATTCATTCATACAATCTCCACACTTTGGTAGCATCTTGGAAAAAGAAGCTTCATTTGGAAATCTGAGAGCTCAACATACATTCAAGAAACCAAATCTAGGAGGGCAATGGAGACAAGCTGCATTGGGTAGGTGAAGGTAACTTTATTGTTTTGCTTCATTTAAACTTGTAATCTTCATTGTGTTTGCATTTAAATTGATTTATTAGTTATATTGATTAATATCTCATTTAGAGTAGTTGGACATCTATTTTGCATACATTTTTGGCACCCATCGTGGGGCCTACCCCCACAAATTAACATATTTTTCTAGTTTTCCATGTGAAAGTTTCTACAGGCCATTTCTATGCATCTGTTCATGATTTCTACACATGCATACATTTCTATTATGCATTCACTACTTCTGCGCATTCATCA
The DNA here is from genome assembly GCA_018584345.1 of Thuja plicata. Classification (NCBI taxonomy): domain Eukaryota; kingdom Viridiplantae; phylum Streptophyta; class Pinopsida; order Cupressales; family Cupressaceae; genus Thuja; species Thuja plicata. The sequence continues at coordinate 2,819,914 of MU223134.1, read as the reverse complement.
CATCCTCCAGCGCATACGTTAACTGTTGTTGCACATTTGTTATTCCTGTGCATTTACCCTCTATTTCTGTGCATTTATCAGTTGTTTCTGCGCATTCATTTCTGCATTTTTAGAACTCTAATTTCTCTTCATTTGGTTTTTTCTAACAATCTTGATAGGTTCTTGTTTGTTCTGGTAGATTCTAAGTTGTTTTGCAGGTCAAAATCTGAAGACCCCAATTTGAAACTATTAACGGTTTTTCTTGCAGATTCCTAGGGGTTTTGCAAAATAAACCATAATCCTTGTTTGGGCTTTAAAATATGACATGCTTTTTAGTTTTGTGTGTCTTCTATAGCTTAGCAATCTGTCTATTGTGCCTTGCTTTATAAGCTTAATTGTAATCCCAAGTTTATAACAATGTATCCTCTCCCCTCGCCATTCGTGGACCTTGGGTGTAAGAGAAACTATTATAAACTTTAGAGGGCGGTCTTTGGTGGGAAAAGAGGTACTCACCCCAAGGAACGACCCAACCGGTAATAGGATAAAGCCAAGCCCATCCAAACCGGTATACAAAAAATGCCATTGTGACTAGTATCACAGTGGACAGGTGTGAATTTGTTGTGGCAACCAAAATCTCCTCTAGTACCCTTGTGTTGCGTTAAAGTCCCTACATCGTTAAGGTGAAAACCTTGCTTTGAAAGGATTGGGAGAGCCCCCTTAATTGGGAAGATGACTTGATCACAACCACCTGAACGGATGTCCTTACTATAAGCTTTTGTTTAGTGGCCACAAATCCTTCTATTTACTGGTGCAACGGGTAGCCCAACCTGTGAAGACACCCCACATTACTCACGGTTCATAGTAGAGATAGTGATTTTTTGGGAAGTAATGACCCATTGAATTTGGAACTTGGTGTGCCTGAGAAGTGAGTGCATTGTAAGGAGGAGCCCATGCCTCCAAGTTCCTAGGTTGTCTACTTTGAATTGTGTGGCTGGATTTTATTATCCAAGTGGGGATTCAGTAGATATCATCCTTTCCAGCCTTAAGATTTGTAAGTGTGTCTATGCATTCATACTGATTTAGATTAGATCATTTATGTCTTGTGTGTGTGTGTATGCATTTCAAATTTTCCAAAAACATCTGAAACAAAAACAAAAAAAAAACAAAAACAGAGAAAAAAATCCAAAATTTTCAAGCAAAAACTGTCAAAAATCCAAGAAAAACATATCCTGTGCATTTGTGCATTATTCCTGCGCATTTGTTCAAATTTTCTATGTATTTATTCCTGTGCATTCATCATAGCGAGTACTTGCACAGGTTTTCAAGATTTCAAACTTACCTTTTTGGATACCCATTTCTGTCTTTAGTGTGATTCTGGAAAAATATTCAACCTTACAGACTTTCTGATCTTCAGTTTGACCATTTTTCATCCTCTTGATTTCATCCAATCTTTTTCTAAAATATTCCTAAATCTCCCAAATCTACATCCAAGTGTTGAGATACTACCTTGATTTTCAGATTGTGACCTTCGTGAGTTTTCATTATATCAGGATCTATCATCCTTTATCAAAACTTGTTTAGGTCACTCTCTCTTTGGGTTTTTCTTTGTCATATCATAGTGAGCTCTATATCTCCTATCAAATCAGATTATCCATTTACCTTATCTAGCTCAAACACTTTTTCATCTATTTCATCCTATCTTGTCTATCTTCACATCTTCCTCTATTTTCATCTTTCACTGTTTATGGTTCAAACTCGATCAAAGAAACTTAAACAACCCATTGATCCAGAATTCGCTGATACAATGGAAGGAGGTAAACCCAATGAAGAGAACCCTTGGTCCAAGGCAACCCCAATCTTTTCATCAGAACATGAACCCACTGATCAATAAATCAGAGATGCTATGCAAGATGCCAAGTTTTATAGTGTCATGGAAAGAATCCTAGATATGGACAAGGAGATGTACTTCCTCATGCTTGCTCAACAAGGAGAAAAATTACTTAGTGGTTTTGATGTCACAGATCTTGTAGAACCACCACACACAAATGATCAAGAACAACATAATGGTTCCCAAGAAAAACCTAGTGGCTCTCAAGAGACCCATACTCATGGGAAAAAGGAGGACAAACAACATAGTACTTTCAACGATACCCAAAAGCCTTCTTCATCTTCAGATCTTGTCATGCAACTCCTCCAATTTCTACAACAACAAATGCGTGACATGCAAATGGGAACATCCACCAAGAAATACTCTTTGGAGGATATATGTCCCTATCCTTTTGACAAAAATTTAACTATGATTCCATTCCCTCCTCATTTTGAGGTATCGAAACTTGATAAGTATAAAGGGAATTCTAATCCACAAGACCACATTCATGAGTTTTGTGCTGCATGTATTGAAGTCACGCACAATGATACTTATCTTATGTGACTATTCCCACGTAGTTTAGGAGGACAAGCCATGGAATGGTTCTCCAAGCTACCCCCGGGTATACAATCTTTCAATGAACTTATCAACAAATTTGTGATTCGCTATTCCTATAACATCAAACATGAAGTCACAATGCTTGATCTTTGCAACACACATCAAAAGAATGGAGAACCTTTCCTCATCTTTTTGCAAAGATGGCATCATCTATTTGCCAAGTATCCACGCTTGATTCCTGAACAAGAGAAAATGGATATCTTTGTGCATAACCTAACACAGGAGATGAGCTATAGGTTACAGTTATAATGCCCTCCAAATTTCAACAAGCTCGTTGAAAATGGTGTGAAAATTGAAGAGGCTATGGTTAGAAAGGGGTAAATTAAGCTCTACTCCAAAGACAATGTTGGATCAAGTTCAAGTTCCAACAACAACAACAAAAACAACAATGATAAATCCAAATATTGGAACAAGAACATGGTCAATGATGGGATTTTTGATAATCGTCATGTCAAATCCGCACAACCCATCTTGAATCTTGCAAGCAAAACCAATCCCACACCACCTACTCAAAGAAATATAGGTGCTACTCAGAATACCAATAACAGTGCCTCAAAATCACCCTTCATGTCACATAGGAGAAATTTTACTCCTTTGGGGGAATCTCTGGAATCTGCACTAAGGAAGTTAATCATGAAGAAACTCATTGCGCTTCCTGAGACTAGAGATTTTGAACCTCGGGTGAAACCTTCTTGGTGGAAT
>MU223134.1:2778206-2795105 GCA_018584345.1 Thuja plicata | reverse complement strand
TCAGTAAACTCCACCTCTTCATTTGGTAAAGAGGAGATAGAGTTTGGTTGACTGAAGAGCTAATTATGAGTTACCTTTTTGAACTAAAGAGGTGGGTGAAGTTACCCATGTGGACTGGAGAGATGGGCGGAGTAACCCATGTGATCTGATTGGAGTCATCTCTTTAAAGATAAATGAGTATTCAATTCATTTATTTAATAATTATTTTCAACATGTGAGATAATTGAATTATTTTTTATTAAGAATTGCTTTATTTGATGAAATTAAATTAATTTAATTGAAATTAATTTAATTGGAAAAATTTAATTAGTAAGTTTAAATATTTAAATTTAAACTATAGGAAATTGAGTTTAATTAATCAATTAATGGTAATTAATCAATTAAAGTTATTTAATTAAATAGAATTAATTATTTAATTAATTTTGGGAATTTGATTAGATGATTTGGGGAATGAATAGAGGAAAATAGATGATTAATTAATGATTAAAAAATCATTAATTAATAGATGAAAATTAGTGTTTTTGATGTAAAGTCGCAAGCCTATCCATTTTAGGGTGTCTACATGGGGTATTAATATTACATACATATAATTAATCTAATTAAGTGAGTAAATAATTATTTATTTATGAATGTCTTAGCTTGAATCAATGTATCTTAGGTCATACAATATAGAATTTGAGTTAAATGAGTAATAACTAAGTCTAAAACTATTAGGGGACATTATAAATGTTATCAGAGCTTTGATCTTTCCATCCTATGGGATAAACCTATGGTAATTGTCATCCAATTAAGACTAATTATTCAACCCTTTTCTTAAATAAGTTAAGGATATAATCAAGCCAAAATTACATTTATACATGTATGTACCTTAAAAATTGTAAATCTAAGTGTATTGTATATACATAATCTTCATATGTATACTTGTGTTTTCTTCACAACTTCTAAACTTCATGCATGTTTACTCGATGAGAACATTTGTAATGTATGATTAATGCTTGCTTCATGTCTAACATGTCTGACGTGTATTTATGTTTTACATGTCTGATGTGTATTTATTGCTTGCTTCATGAGTACTTATGTACAATTTCATGCCTTACATGTCTATATTTTTTGTGTATATTCATTTACTTGTGCTTGACATGTGCAAATTTATGGCTTCATGCCTAATATATATGATTCGTGTTTTACGTGCACTCATATGAACTCATGTATGATTCATGCTTTAAGTGTACTCTTGTTCCATGACTTGAGTGTGTTATCATCCAAACGTGATTGGGCAAACTTACATAGGCACCATTATGAGATGGTCTAAAATTATTTGTCTAGAAAATGAGAGAAAACTTGTCTTGAGTTCAGTTGCCAATTTCAACTAGAGAGAAAACATATTGTTGCTTGAGGACAAGAAAATCTGGGAGGTATGGACTATCATGATTTGTAATTGATATATCTAAATATATCAATGTTCGTATGATTTGTTCAAAATATACATTATTTGAATTTAAATATATAAGTTAGTATATAAGAATACATGAATCAATAATATAAATTAATAAATAGTTATCAATGTTAATAAATATTATAATGTAATATTTTGAACAAATATATAAATAATTATATTAGCAAATATATATATAAATAATACCAAATAAATATCATGAGTGTGACCCTATCGAGACCTAGTGTTTCTTCGGTGATTCCGCCATGTTCATTTGGCAATTTTTTTTTGTTCCTAATATGTCTTTGGCTATGTAGGTTTCTCCCTGATAGCTATTGTCTTCTTTGGTGGTTGTTATTTTTCCTTGTATTCTTGTTGCCCCTCCTCCAATTGTTGTTCATCCTCTAGTTGGGGGATCACCTCACTTTTTCTGCTAGTATTGGGGAGATGGATGATATTATTTCTTCATAATTGTTTGTTGAAGGAGGAAAGGTCCTCCTTCTCCCCTTTCTCTTTCAGGTGCAGTGAAAGAGAATTCTATAGTTAAAGGCCGAGACTCTTGTCTCCTGTTGATTCCTAGGTTTGGCCAAAAACTCTCTCTTTCCTTTTCTCAATCTCACCTCTCATGGTATTCACTATTTTTTGCCTTGACAACGAGCTTGTAATGTGTTTGAGCCCTTCTTGTGCTTATCTAATCAAAACATTCCCTCCATCATTAGAGCCAACAACCAAGGTTCAAACCTTGTGGGGTCACTCTCTAATGTGCCACCAATGGGTATTTCTTACCTTGTCTTTAACACACCAAATTAAATAATGGATATTATTTACCTTTGTGTTAACATGCCAAACTTTAAATAATGAAGATTTTTTACCTTGGTGCTTACACCCCAAAATTTAAACAATTATAGTAAACATTTTAATGTCCCCTTTCTAGAACTTACCGCATGATATGATTGTTAGTCTATTTCCCCATTTGTTTTGTAGGCTAACCACGAAATTTAAGGGACTTTGAGGCCATTTGGCCTAGGCAGTTCTAGTTGCAGATCATTATGAGGAGTTTAGAGGCAGTTTTGGACATACTCACTATATATAATAAGTCATTTGGGCATAGTCAAAAGCTTCAATTGTCTTTGTATATCAATGGTAAATGTCTAATATCGACAGAAGAATCACATTATCATTGATATGATTTATTTATGCAGTAATAAAGTTAATTTATAAAGTTAAATATTTATTAATACGAGACTATAGTTAAGTGGAAAATATTTTAAGTCCCTTTATTTAATTACTCATTGGTGATATAAAATGTTTTGGGACTTAAGATTTAAGGAAAAATCACCACGTAAAAATAGGGATTGCGATAAAATAGGGGGAAAAGTAATCGCGAGAAAATAGGGGAAAAGGTAAAATCTCAAAAAAATAGGAAAAGACAAAAAATGATTTTATTTATCCCACATTGGCAAGGAAAATGAATGAATTCTCTTGAGAATGTTATAAAAGAGATTGAAGAGATTTTTTAGAAGGCTAGATGAAATAAGAAATTAATGAAATATTGGAGAGTTGTTTCTTCAAGGATTTTTTAGGACGAAATCCCACGTAAATAACAATCTCTTCATTGTTGGAAAACACAATCAGGAGGTTCAATCTAGTTATGCATTGAGGTAAAAATCTGATAATTTAATATTGTTATCAACTTTTTTCTATATAATTTCAGAGGTCAAAGGGAGTCAATTTGAGAAGATTGAAGGTTGAGTTTGTGACCATATTGTTGTGTATTGAACCGCCTATGCTAGTAATGTTAATAAATTAAATTGGATGAATCTTTGAATGTTGTTCTAATTTGAAAAAGCTCATAACTAAACCATACCACTCTAGAGTAATTATCAATAGAATCTATATGCCAGAAGACAACTACAACAACACCATACAAATCTGAAACAACCTTTAAGGGTGGTGTACATTGCTACAACAACTTCAAACAATGTCGTACAAGTTTGGGGTTCACTCGAGTTAGATGTGCAGTTCTAAAATGTTGATGTATAGATCTAAAATTATTTGGAGGATTCCATTTAGGGTTTAATCTTGTTGTTAATGTATTAAGTGTACCAAATAGTGATTAAACAATGAATTATGTATGTTTTCCTATCAATATTAACTGAGAAATCATTGAACGAAATGTTGTTAGTGTATTTCAGAGTTCATATTTAAGAATATAGAGTAAATGTTCAAGTTGTTTCAATACTTTGGTTTTAATATTTCTATTGATAGTTTAGAATCTGCATCATGGTCATTTTGCATTATTATTGTTTCAATATCTATTCTCAAAAACCACGAACTCAAAGAAAAGGAAACAAAAAAAATTAATAAGATTTCCAAAGGAGGTTGCCTATTATAAACATCTACTAAAATCACAAGTGCTCTACTCCTTCCCACTCATTTTTTTGAATCCTAATTACACATGGAACTAGACATCTAGGGTGAGGGATCCCACCCCAAATGCTTCCTTGATACAACCTAAAACTGACCTTTCCTTAGGGCAACCCTCATAATCTATGAATCATATTATGGTTTCAAATCTCAAGCCTAGAAAATGTTGACCATGGAATTGTAATTGTTTTCCCAAAGCTTCTTAAGTTTGAGGAAGGATATGTTACTAAGCTTCTTGATTATAGTGTAGAAAGGATTTTCTTTTAATGGATAATAACCAAATGGTGATTGAAAAGAATTGTGACCAATAGCACAATGGTTGGTGGTCTTTTCCTTTTCAAATTTAGTTCAAAGGAAGATCTCCTTTTAGTTCTCACTACCGAGACTTTGATCTATGGTAAACATAATCTTTCTCTTTGTAGATAGGAGCTAAGTTTTGACCCTATAATGGACCTAAAAAACATAACCCCTATCGAGGTTAGTCTGTTAGGACTCCCACTTTATTTTTGGGATGAAGTATTCACATAGATTTATAATTATTTCAACCACTTTATCTATATGGACAATATCATTAAGGCTAAATCCATGTAGTCTTTTCTCAAATTTGTGTTAATATTGAAATTCACAAAATCCTTCCAAATTCAATCATTCTTGAATCTAATTTTTGAAAATGGACTCAATAAATCATGTATCAGTATCCTCCTATATTTTGTCAAAAAAAATCAAAAGTGGTTCATTATATCACCCAATGTAATCTCCTAAGAAGTAGCCCCAAAAAATTAAGGAACCCATTCTAGTATAGGCTATTGGGTTAGGGGGTACCCCTTTGAAGAAGATATTATAAAAATGATATATTCCCCCCTAAGATATGATAACCCTATTGAGAATATTAACTATAACATAGAAAAAGTGACTCCTACAGTTCTTACAAGGACTCTTGATAGTAATGAAAACATTGAGTCTATGGTTGAACAACAAAAAACAAATATAAAAATGGCTTTGTGGAAGGGGTTTCATCTTGTCCCGTAATTGTGGAAGAAAAGGAGGGAAGCTCACCACCAAGCCTATGACCTTATTTGGCTCAAATATTGACCCCTTGCAACCCAATAAGCAGAGGGAGGGCTATTGAACTCCCTAAGGTTGTAAAGTGTCACTCTCTAATGAAGAATGGAAATAGTAGAACACCTTGGGTGACAATCTTTGCCCAATCCAGATTGTGGGAAGTAGCTACTTTTCCAACGTCTACAATTTACAAAGCTTGTACTAGCTTGTGCCAAGCATTGTAAACTAGAGAAGAGGTAGGTTTGTGGTTCCCTATAAGAGATAGTTATAGATATTATGAAAAATATGATTACAAATGTGGGATACCCACCTATGAAGACTATGTAGAAATGAATGTCGAGGCTGGTAATGTGTATTATACAAAATTCTTAGAGTACATCAATTATAATATGTTGAGAAAACAAAGTGGTGACTAAATTGGCCAAGGTCATCCATCAAATTGAATTGCATACAGATGATAAAGACCAAGTCACCAGTGAGTATGGTTTTAGCCTACCAAGTACCAAATATTTTCATCCTTGGATGTTGTTTAATAAGACCATCTTGGCCAGAAAAGAGAAGATTGGGGAACACTTAACATTGACAACTGGTATGAACACCTATTTTTTGTAAGGAAAGACCCTACGTTTTACATGACATCCTACTTAGTCTACTTTCTTGTTTCCCAAGTGACATTCCTAGGGCTAGAAAGGGTGGGATCTTGAGGAACCCAAATATGTAAATATATAAAGATTACCCTTGAATAACACTTGAGAGGAGCAGGAAAAATGATGGATTCATCTTTGTAATTGTTAGGTTGTTAGAAAATTATTTTACAAAGGCTCTCTGTGCTTTCCAATTTTGTACTCGATAAATGGGGAAACTATTAAATCTATTTCAAAATTTTCACGTACGCTAGGGTTGTTTGGTGCAAAAGGTTCCCAGGAAGATCCTTGGATATACTAGTGAATGGATAGTCCTCGTAGAACTCTACATATAGGTGGGTGAAGGAAAAAATGAATTGTCAAAAAGCACGAGTCTTGCTTTACATTTCACATCAACATTGGATATTATGCATGCTTGGATATGATGAGTGTTAAGATTATAGAGATAAAAATGACTAACTAGACCATGGACCAGTTTTTGGTAACAAGGGATCAATTTGACCTAGCTGGGAAAATTAGTCCAATTATTGGAGCTTTTTATAAGCATGAACCTAAATTAGAAGACCATTGGGGTAATTGCATTGATAAGTATGAAATCAAAATAAGAGACTTTCGTAGGATGGATTTGACTTTCGCAAAGTTGGTTGTTAGGAATATGATTCCAAAAGGTTTGAAAAAAGGTTGTAAGGAGTTGCATCCCTCTTACAATTATAGAGGAAGCTAAAATCAACCCATCTATGATGTGGACCCCTACTCCACATCCAACATCACCCCCACATTCCTCTACACAAAGGGCTCTAATATCTCTTCATCTTCACAGGCAAATAAAGAAGAAGTGATAATCAAAACAAGCATGCTTCATGTGATTCGTATTCAATATGAGATAGAAGATGAAAGGGGAGATGAGGAAGGAGAAGTACCACCATCAGGGAATAAAAAAGAATCTCTTATAGAGACAGGTGCCCAAGAAAAATAAAAAAGGTAGGATCAAGAAGACCATGAGAAAGAAGAAGAGGGGCACTGGGATGGTGAGCAACATAAAAATTAAGAACAAATATAACAAGAAGAACAATATAAGGAAGATGATGATCCACATCTTTAAGATCAAGATGCTTCTCTTGCAACTAAAACATGACAACTCCTTGTATGGCTAGGTCACACCATAAAAATAAGGAAAAGGATGTATAAGAAGTTGTATGAAGAAAATTTTAATTCCTTGATGAGGCCTTCAAGAATCCCAATAGTAAGAAGAAAAGAGTAAGAGGGGTAGTAACAATCACCATTAACCAACATGAGCATAGGAAGGTCCAAATTTATGTTAGCATTTATGTGCCATCAACCTTGTAAATCCTTAATTTGTTCTTTTCCTAATATCTTATGTAATTTATCCATAAGAGGTTAAATTGTTTAACCAATGGTAGTGAAAGAAACCATGTAAAGGAAAAGTTACTTTTATTGTTTATTAACTAGAAAAAGGAGAGAATAGCTAGGTGTCACCTCTTGTAATCCTCTATTTTGAGGTATTTTGACACTTTCTATTGGTTGTGAGTTAATCTACGACATTTATGATATATGTCATAAGATTCTAAGACAACATGTATGTCGATTTATGACATATTCCGTCAATGGGTGGACATACATAAGAGTTGTCTTATGACAGTTGTAAGAGCATGTGTAAGAGGCTATTTTTGGGTATGGGTGTGAGGTTTATTTAGTTAGTTTTAGTGCATGTTATTTTGTGATACCACAATGGTATTCATCCTCACAAACTCCTATAAATTGGTGCCTTGAGCTAGAGTTATTCGTTTAGTCTTGTTCACCTTCTAGGCTAATGAAGTACTGAAAAATTCTACAGTGGTCTTCAAAGGAGTGTATTGGTGTTGTATTCTTCATTGGATTAGTAACATACTTGTCTCTCTTTCTATGGTGGATTTTTTTCTAAAATATTTTCTCCACATAAATTTGGTGTTTCATGTGCAATGGTTTTCTAGTTCTCGTTTTGATTCTGCAATCACTTTATTGAGGGTTAAACTTTAGTTTCATATTTGCATTAATATTCAATCTAAGTGCATAATGAAAGCTTTCTTCACCTTATTTTACAAAATTTTGTATCAGAGCTAATATTTTTGTTGAGGGAGGGATATCTTTCTCTTTAAGTGTTGAAGGTTTTTTACTGCAGTGGGAGATTTTGTTTTGTGTATTTTTTTGCATATTTGAGAAAGTCTGTATACCATGGCCTCCATATCTTGTCAATATATTGAGAAGTTCAATGGTACTAGTTACAAGATGTGGAATTTTAATATTGAATATCTCCTTGAAGAGAGAGATCAGTGGTTGCGAGTTTGGGAAGAAAGAACAAGGCTCTACCTTATCGGATGAGGAGTAGAAAATTTTAGACAAGAAGGCATGAGGAACCATTTAGTTGTGTATGTTAGACTCTTTCCTCTTTAATGTCTCTATAAAAGACAAAACCTACAAGCTATGGAGGAAAATAAACCTTTTGGCATCGCTACAACCTCAACCTGGCCTTTTAGAGCCCACTTCTTCTTAATAAAATATCTCACCATATTAATATTCAGCCTCAACCCCAAAAATTTTCCAACTACATTTAAGGTCATTGAGGAAATGAAATGGTCTATAACATGATCTGGGATGCAAATAACAAACATACCCTTATTTTGATCTTAAATATTGTTCACCTCTGGGAACACAGTCTTCCCATTCGGCTTGACTCCAAACAAAGATGACCAGGGGCGGGCTTTTTGATGTTCTACTTTTGAATCTGCATCCCTTCGTTCGTTAAGAGGATTTACCTTGGAGGTGCCCCCACCACCTCCCAGTTCAATGTAATGTTCTCCATCACATGGGACCCTTATGGAAGAGTCCTTCGCCGCCTTTGGAATCTCTGAAGATTAATTTTCAGTCCTATCACGTTGCACATAATCCATCGTACCACCTACATCATAGGAAACAATCCACCATAAGTGCTATTGCAATATTTCCTGCTTTCCTCTCTCCCAATCTCCATATTATTCAAAAATAAGTTTCTTGGCATTAGGAAGTTGCATGCATGTTGTTAGGTGATTTAATATCATTTTGGTATTGTTGGTCATGAGTTCCAAGTAAGGATTTGAAAGCTACATATGGAACATACACAACCTTTGTTGGTGGTCTGTTGGAGGGATAAGATGTAGACCAATAATTAAGGGATTGAAGATGTTGATGCATAGACACATGATTGGTGCTAATGAAGAATAAGACCAACATTTAGTTGCCTAGTCACTTGGTATCAAACCATATGTGACTTGGTATTGAATGGAGTGTTGCAAGAAAATGAATGTTTATATCCTCTATTTGTTGAATCACATAACTATAGTGTGGATATGAAGGGAGCACAAGAAGATCAAAAGGCTTGTAGAAATGGACACTAAAAGGAATGTCAATTAGGTGATGTTGGCATATCTAATTCACTGTATTAGTATTTTTTCTTGTATCATTTAACTCTTAGATTCCCAAATCTTGATTCATACAAGTAAAAGTCTAATTGATGAGGATTAATCCTCCTTCTTCAAGCTCCACAGACTTAGGTGGGTGTACCTTTCATAGTTCACTACTTCTTAATAATCTTTAACAATGGATCAAAGGTTACACTGATTTGCAACTTGCCTTTTACTGCAACAATTGATAACACATATTGCAAATGAATATGACCAATTTAATGCAGAGCTTAACAAGACATACCATGAACCTGGCAAGGGCAAATAACAATGAAACAAGGATTCTCATCCTTCTTCTTTTTAGAGGTATAGACTCAAGAAGGCTAACCTGATGATTCTCTCTCTAAGGAATCAATAAAATGAATTGTAACTACTTATGAATGATTATTTAGATTTATGATTAATGATGATAACTACTTATCAAAACCTAGACCAGTGCCTAATCCAGGGGAAAGAGTCAATTGAGATATACATTCACAATAACTAATTAATTTAAATACGTATGAAAATCAGATGGAGTGCCTTGAAAACCACCTTCTCATTTCCACACCCATGTATCAATTTCCTACACAAATATCTAGCTCTCTGGAACTACTCATAAGATTTACTCCCTCCTTGAAAGAAACTTACAAATAATCACACAGTTACCTTATAACCAGTACATTTGAAATGCCTTACAAATTAAACACACAAGAGCATAAATATAAACAAAATAAGACATCATTGATGTGAAATAGGAAACTTCACTATATTTTATTAATATACTTCCACTTCAATACATTCAAAGAGACAAAAGCTTGAAAATAGACAAAATTTAGAAGTCTGCCTCGCAGTTCTAAATTCATCATCCTTATAAATATTTTACAACTTGCTATATATAGAGAGCACTAACCATCTTGGAATCCTTAGAGTGAAAGTATTCAACAAGCTTTGGATGGCTAGGCCAAACCTAAAAGTACTAAAAGACAAAATTACAGTTACAAATTTAGTTGGTAGAGAGAAACACTTGAGTAGCTTATTTGAAATGATTCCAAATCTTTGGCAGTTGGCACCTTTGTTCGCAGATATTCTGGGTAACCTCTTGAGGTTGTTGTGAGACCTAGTGACCGCCAATACAGGCTAACTTACACTAGTCTTTCTGATGATTACCCTCCCTATACTCATTGATTAGGTGCCAGGTGCCACTTTACTCCTCATCCATCACATCCAGGTCAATAGTTGACGGCTTCTTCTTTTTGGGCTTGGTGATGTTGTCCCACTGTGTAACTTCAACCTCTGAAGGCTAATTAAAAAAATTTATGCTTTGTAACTGTACCTTTTGCCTCTCCCATCTGGCATTAGTTATGATCTTGACATCTGTAACAAACTTCATAAAGTTTGCTTATGCTTTGAATGCTTCGTCCAAGGCTTTGTTGAATATGTCCATGTCCAAGACACTATATTCTATTAAGAATACCTCTCTATTAGGCAGTAGAGTATCAAACTCATTTCTCCATTCTTTTACTGATTTTATATTATCATCTTCTCCCTTGACTGGAGGAATAAATTTGTTGAATTCTGGACCAAACATACTGAACCTTGCCTATATTTGATTAGCTTTGCCTTTGAAGAAAGACAGTGTTGTTCCAATTTGTTCAATCATCTCTCCCACTTGAAAAAATATCTCTGGGAGATCTATCCTATTTGGTTGTAGGGCTTCTAATCTCTCAAATAGTGATTCCCTACTTAACCAAGTGCCAAAGTATGGATCCAAGGTTGCAATGTGGCTTTTGACCTATGTCTCTAGGCCAGGTAGCTTACTATAAGATTTGTGTACCAGGTCCACTTTTCCCTTCAAGATATCTATCATGTGTTGCAAGATGTTCAATAAGGCATTTAATGCCACTTCATTTTGATCTTGGCATGGCTACCCTATTTCTTGAGGGAAATCCTTTGTAGTCTATGTTTGAGCATCCACAACTTCTTTTGGTGGAGTGGGGAGAGCTTTGGTAGCTTCTTCTAACTTCTTGTTTAGTACCTCCACTTTCCCTTATAGTGACTTGATTTGAATCAAGCACCTTTACCTGTCTTTTATCATAGCAACAGACTCATCAAATAATTTTGTATACCTTGCAGAGAGTTGCTCTATCTTTGCTTGATTTAAGTGGGCAAAGTGGGTGATAACCTGGGATATCTCTAAATCTATAGTATTCTGCACCATCCATATGATCTTATCCCCATCCATTTTATCCTCTATGCTAACCAAGGAAGGATTTTGTGTCCTTGGTGTTAGAGACCACATGGCTAATGTATGGGATCTTGGATCATACCCACATCCCCTGATAATTTCCCCAATTTGTGTCTTAGAAGACAAGTTGGCATTTGGTTGCTTTCTGATTTGATCAGTGATGAAAGCATAGGCCAAATCCCACACAGGTACAAGCAGCATCCCACTGGATTTGACTAGTTGTCTTGCTTCCTCAGGGGTTATTGTTTCATTCTCTGGGTCATAAGATGTCAAGGCTTGCAGGGCCTCACTCTATACAGTATCTCCCCCTGTCAAATGCAATTGTGCTCCTACTTCTTGCTACTTCCTCCAAATAAAGAAATTCTTAAATTCATTTGTCTTGATGAAAGCATCATGACTAAGGAACTCTTCTTGGTGGATTTCTCTCTCATCTTGACATAATTGGAGGGGTAGCTCCACTTCTTCTTGTATATCCTTTTCCAATTATTCCCTTCCCTGATCTTTTTTCTAAGTTGATGGTGATACTACCTATCACCAGTGATCAGGGCACTTACTTTGTCCCTTTTCTTTCCCTAAGTTGCTGCTTGAGATGGCTCCCCTTGTTCTACTCTTTGCTTTTTTCTTGGGGGGCTCATTAGTCACCTCAGCATTAGGTGCCTCTGTAAGATCTACTTCTATGTTCTGCTCTATTGTAGGTGGCTGATCAATGGGAGGAGGGCTATGTATTGGGTATCCTCCTTCACTATCCTCTTCATATTTAGAGGATGAATGCTTCTCGGGACCTCTTTGCTTGTCTTCATACAATCCTTCAAGTTGATTGTATAAAGTGTGATAAGACTCAATCATATTTGTGAGTCTCTGCAAATAAGGCACTCCTAGGAAGAAACCTCTGAATAAAATCCTTGTCTTCTTCATTTGTTTCTCTAGGCCTATCAAATCTAGATATTGTGTAGCTCTGCTTGTTGTTTCTTCATCCCCCAAGATATTTCTAACGAGGTCTTCCTCAGTACACTCTTCATGCTCTTTGATAGCAGTTATGCTTGGGGTCAACAACTTTTTTGCACTCTTAATGAAACCCTTCGGATCTACATACCTGTACAAGGCCATGCTCATCCTATACTATCCCAACCATTTATTCATTGCATCCATGGCTCTTTTCCCAATTGTGAAGTTATCCACTTTAAATTGTCTGGGAGTGAATGTGCCTTTTCTATGAGGAGCCATGTGCTCCTTATCTATCCACATTAATTTCTAGATGAACTCTATAAAGGCCACTCTTGGAGGTACATACTTAGGAAGTATGTGTGGGGACTGGGAGCATCCATAGACCCTGATAATGGTGAAATTCTTCTCACAGTATAAATCACCCCAATTGTGATCTCTTGGCCATTTGTCTACATATTGGCAAGGCCTCAGAAGTTGAAGTGCTCTAAGTGGTAGCCTAGTTACATTTAGGCCCAATAATTGTAGAAGTGAATGTACTATCCAGTTCTCAAAGCCACAAAACTCATTCTCATTAGAAGTATAATTTCAAACCCTAATCCATAACTGTGTGGGGTTCGGTTGGCCTTGGAATTGAGTTCTTGGTCTTAGTAAATTTGTGTTCATGCTGTCAATATTGAAATATAATATCAAATGCATTAGAAGAGAATAATGCATGAACTTAGGGTTAACCTTCTTCTGAATGTTGATCAGGTCTTCATGCATTCTATCTATGACATACTAGATGTAGTCAAAATCTGCATTAGTATGGGATTTTTGAATATCCAAAATAATCATGAGTAGGTCTGCAGGCAGCCTCTCAAGATGCCCATCAATGCCTAAAACCTTGCACAAACCATAGGCTATATACTTCACATAGAAACATAGGTCTTTGAACTCATAGGGTGCACCCTTTGAAATAGGCAATGGGGCCACATAGTTCCTGTTTGACCTAGGCACATGGGCTTGGACCAATTTACTAACTATGGTGACCTCCCTAGCATATTTGCTCTGCAATTTTTTCAAGTCTATCTTTGTGGCAGAAGCGTGATAAATGTCGAAGGCTTTTATGAATGACAACCTATCTAAGGTCACTAAGGCTATTTCATCACCTTTTCTAATTATTTTGGAAGTAGAATTGTATCTTGCAGCTAGGGTTATCAATAGGTCAACATCTACAAAGACATCAGGGACAATTAACTTGGAAAGACCTAATGTCCAAGGGTTTGAGATAGGAATCTGTCTATCCATATTGGTATAAAAGTAATTGAATAAATGAAAACCAGAGCACCCGGGAGTGATGGGATCCCTACAATTAGACATAGCATCAGAAAAGGATTCATCATCTACCTTTTTATTTTGGTTCATTCCTGGTAGCAGAGTAATGAACTCATCTGAGAAGTTCCTCTTCCCTTTCTGCTCATCCTCTGCATCTTAACTTGCTCTGCTAGTTGAGATCCCGCTTGGTCCAGCTTGACTCATCTTCATTGATCTTTACTAAACAATTCTTCACTCAGACACAGGCTTCTCCTTACAATTCGCTTTGAAACTCAAGCAATTCTTCACTTTAAAAAACTCTAAAACTTATGCAATTTCTCTGCTTTGTACTCTGAAAACTTTGGTAATCATAATGTACAAAGGCTGCGTCTATTTGTCATTGAAAATTGAATGCACCAGTCTAGTCGAGAATTTGGAAACCATTGCTCAATCACTTCTGCAATAACTCTACATGTCTCAACATCAATTCTTCCTAGTCGTGGCACTTGAAGTTGACAAGAAATCAAATTTGAATAGCCTAGTTGGAAAAGTCATGAGTGCTTTTTCAGTTTTAAATCATTATTATATGCAAAAATGCTCAATATATTATCTGATTGGCCAGTTTTTCTTGCTTTTCACAGCTCAATGGATTACTTGTATTGTGTCAGAATATTTTGTCTTTAATAGGCCCTAGCTTTTCATAATATTTCCTTGACATCCAACGCAAGAGAAAATCCTTAAGATTTTACCATATTTAGACCGCAGTTTATCTGGTGATCACGCGACTGCTTTATGTCTAAGTTGCTGAGAGATTTCTTTGACTCAGGTTACATCATGAGATCTAGTGCTAGCCACACAATCTTCTTCTCCATCAATGGTCATCACTAAGTCACTAAATGGTTTGTTTAACTTTGATTATGTTCTGAGATTATGCGACTAAGGCAAAAGAATAACCATGTTTTAACTCTGAGTCTATCTGGAGATTTAGTGACTAACTAAGTCTCTAAATCGCTGAGTATTTCAACTAACCATGAATCTATTCAGAGACCACGTGCACACCACTAGATTTAAGTCACATCAATAGTTCATATATTTCTTATCAACTCAGCTATTGACTTTAACTTGACCTTAAGTCATTTGGAGATCATGTGACTGAGCAAAATCTAAGTCGCTAAATGTTTTTCTTTACCCTGATTTTATTTAGAGATCACGCGCATATCACATGATGAAATCTTGATTTACACCTTTTCAGAGTCTCTAAATCATTTTGTAATTTCTCATTATGTCTGGAGATTACGTGGCAACCCTTGATCTTCCTTTTAATCTACAGCCTGCACCGAACCTCACAATCTTTGGTCATAACTCTAGTTTATTATGAGATCACGTGACTAAAGTCTATCTCACAAGGCTTGGACTAACTCTGGTTAAGTCTGGAGATTCAGAGATAAAGGCTATCTTTGAATGGCTAGAATATTTTTCTCAAACCTAGGTTTATTCAGAGACTTCATAGATACCACAGTTCTTTTAGCCACTTAAACACGTGTCTACATCTTAGCAATTACCTCTTGATCGCTGAATAATTCTTGAATTTCTAACTTCTTCTAGAGATTTAGCGCTAGACACACGTCTCTATCTTCATCAACAGTCCATATTCATCCACAAAAAAATTGACTTGGTTCTGACTTAACCATAACTAACCATGGCTCATTTGGAGATTCAGTGACTAAATGAATCTCTAAGTCACTGAAGAATTCTTCTAACTCAGGCTCTGTTTGGAGATGACGCGCTAGCCCTCAGATCTTTTCTTGATCAACGATCAGCACTAAGTCTCACAATCTTTCTATACTTTATCAATTCTTCTTGAGATTACATAGCAACCCTTGATTCTTCTTTGATCCAACAGCCTGCGCTGAATCTTGAGACTATCTGCTCAACCCACCTTCATTCTGAGATCACGCGACTAATCTATCTTTGAATCTAAGAAATATTTTACTTGACTTAGCCTCAACCACAGGTTTATCTAGAGATTACGCAACAAGATTCATCTCCAATTCTCTGAAAGATTCACTAACTCATGAGTTAATTAGGAGATCATGCGCCAGCTGCTCATCTTGGAAAAGATCAATGATCCTCGCTGAATCTTTGAATCTTTCACTTAACTTTGATTTCTTATGGAGATCACGCGACAAAGCAAAAATGAAATCTGTCTTGACCTCAGGTTATATTATAAGATTATGTGAATGAGAAATCTTTGGATCATTGAAGATTTCATATAGATTGAGTTAAGTCATGAGATCTAGCGCTAGCTACATGATCAAAATTGCATCCAGGATTGTCGCTAAGTCTCTGAATCCTTGAGCTAACTTCATATTTATCTAGTGATCATGCGCTAATCGCATAATCAGATCAAGATCAACCGTCCGTGCTTAATATCTGAATGACTTAGAGCATATTCCATTCATCTTGATATTAAGAGATACAAACTTGCGCCAAGTCTCTAGATCAAATGGAATATTCAGTTCTGATTGCAATATTAAGAGATAAAGGCACGGGCTAAAAAGCACATGGCTTATAAATCACTTAAGTTACTCGACAAAAGTAACTTCAAATTAGAACAAGGTCATGAAGGACTAAGGTTTTTGTATGGAATGGACAAAAATGACCTGGGGTTTAGGGTTTTCAACCATTTTTGGACTTTATTGCTTGGAAATCAGACACTTGTAGGAAAATTTGACGGTACACTGGAACAAACCTTAACATGTTAGGCCTAACTCACACTGGGAACCAAAATTTTTTAGCAAGACTTAGAAAAACTTGAAATATACCCAACAGTGGCTCTATCTAAGGATGCTTGAATGTAATTTCATAGCAAGAATTGCAGATCTCTGGGAGGCAGACCACAACCACACTGATCTACTGCAAAAGCAAACACACAACTTGGAAAGAAACACACAACATAAAGCAAACACACCTATACATAATTACAAAACTATTGTGCATGGAAATACTTAATTCAATTGAAGAAATTTTTTAGAAATTGTCCATTCACTGGCAATTCCTCTTCTTCATCATTCATATTCTTGAGAATATATGAATCCTTCCAAATGTTTGATAGATAATGAAAGGACCTAATTGTATGCACCCTAAAATGGTCACCTAGACTTTGGGCCCCATTTATCAATTTATCAAATTCCTGAATCAATATTTTCAAATATCAACAATATCAATTATATCAATTTCTCTGATCAAATCATAATCAATTCAATATTTCCTAAGGTTTGAGCCTTATTTAATTTAAAAGAGAAAAAATAAAAATAAAAATATTATTTAATTAAGAGAACGTGCTCTCTTTTAATTAATTAAAAATCT
>MU223134.1:2738399-2767343 GCA_018584345.1 Thuja plicata | reverse complement strand
ACTAGGTCAATCTGAGGGCCTTCATTTTACATTTTTACACATCCATGACTAGAGAGCTATGGATTGATATTTGAGGCCTCATTCTTGAGCAACCTTGAATGGAATAATTCATAGAAGTGTGACAACATTTATGCACACACTAACCATAAGGATTCAAATTTCTTATGCTTCCCCTTATCCTCAACCCTGGCATTCCATTGAAGAACTAAGTCACCAGGCTGAAATTTTCTATCATTTGCCCTTTTATAAAAAAGATACTTCATTTTTTGTTGTAATTTGATATTTTCCTTTTGGATATCTCTTCTCATCTCATCCAATTATACCAATTGAATCATTCATTGTTGCATTGGCTCAGATATTTCTAACTCCTCATCTTGGATGAACTTGTAGACTAGAAGCAAACTATTTACTACCATTTTGGATTGAACACCATACACTAACTCAAAAGGAGACTTTCATGTTTCTCTTTTCATGGTGAACCTGTCTGTCCACAATTCAAGATTCAACTTTGCATGCCATGCCCTTTTGTTGTTTTCTAGGGTCTTCTTCAATATTTGCAGAATACTCTTATTACAGGATTCTACTTTCCCATTGGCCTGTGAATGGTATGGGGATGAATATGATATTACAATTCCCATGTCAGAGCAAAAATCAATAATTTCTTCTGGTCTAAAGCACATTGCATTGTCCATTACTAGTTTAATAGGGACACCAAACCTAGTAATGACATTATCCATCAGAAAATCAATCACTATTATGCTTGTAGCCTTTTTAGTTAGAATTTCCTCAACCTAGTTGCTAAAATAATCAGTAGCAACTAAAATCCAACTGTGTCCCTCACTTGAATTTTTTGCAAATTCTCCAATGAAGTCTATTCCCCACATAGCAAAAGGTGCTTCTGCAACTACAAGATTCAATAATAGGGCACTTGAAAACTTCATCTTATTGGAGAATCTCTGACATGGTTCACATCTCCTGACAAAAGAATGGGCATCTTTAAACAAGTAAGGCCAATAGTACCTAGCCCTTAAGATCTTATGAGTTGTTGCTCTGGCTGAGTAGTGTCCTCCACACATCCCAGAATGCATTTCTTTCAAGATATTTTTAGATTGTCCTTTGTCGAGGCATAACAATAGTATTCCATCCCTATTTTTCCAATACAGGTCACCCTATAATAGTACATATTTATGAGCTTGCAATCTCAGACTTCTTCTTTGGTTGTCATTCAAATCTTCTGGGCAACTAGCATTTCTTAGAAAATATATAATGTTAGTATACCAGGATTGCATCTCAATACTTGTAATTACTTCTCCACAAGTATTAACATTATTAAATTGGACTAAATCCAAATTATCTTATGTCATTAACTTTGCTATTCCCAATCCTCTTACCAGCTTAGTAATGTGGATTTCTAAATCAAACTCTTGAATTTTGTTTATCCACTTGCATCTTTTCCCTGTCACTTCACTTTGGACTAAAATGTCTTTTACAACAACATGAGGAACATATGCATTTACTTTAGCACATACTAGGTAGGGTATAAGTGCTTTGACTACTTTAACTAAAGCATAGGCTTGTTTCTCTATCAATTGATAATATAATTCAGCTGCTTTTAGTGATTTTCTAAAGAATGTTATGGGATGCTCAAAACCCTCCTCATCTTTCTGCAATAGTACTGCTGCAATAGTGTGAAATGATGCAAATGTAAACAGAGAAAAAGGCTTAGTATAATTAGGACAACTTAGAATAGGGGCTTCTTTGATTGCTTTTTTAATTTTTTCCAAAGCTTCTTGTGCCTCCAGGTTCCATTCAAACTTCACATCCCTTTTCAATAGTTTGACTATGGGTTTTACCAGCTCTGCAAAATTTGCAATAAATCTCCTTAAAATTTTGATTTGTCCAAAGAATGAATGTAAACCTTTTAGGTTTTTAGGAGCAAGTATACTTTCTAAATAGCTTCAATTCTCTCTAGATTTATTCTTGCTCCTTATTTTGACACTATGTGGCCTAAGAGTTTTCCCTTAGTAATAACAAATTGACACTTTTTTGGGGTTTAGTGATATCCAATATTCTAGTGCTTTGATCAAGACCTTCTCCAAATGGCTACAATGATCTTCTACTCTCTTTGAAAAGGCTGTCAGATCATCCGGGTAAACTACCATGAGGATGTCTATAAGATCTTTAAAGGCCACATCTATTGCTCTCTTAAAAGTTGCACCAACATTCTTTAGACCAAATGACATACGGGCATACACATAAGTTCCCCATGGAGTAGTAAATGTTGTCTTGAATTGTTCAGACTCCTTGAATAACACTTGATTATACCCAGAGAACCCATCCATCATATACAATAGATCACATCCAGTGACCTTATGCAACATAGCCTCCATATTAGGTAATCCATAACTGTCTTTCAATGAGGCTACATTCAGGTTTCTAAAGTCAACACATAACCTTATGTCCCCATTATTTTTTCTTACAGGGACCAGATTTGAAACCCATGATGAATGCCTTATTGGTTGAATTATGCCTGCATCCCTCAACTTCATCAACTCGAACTGCATTTTAGTATCCAACAATGGGTTGATAGACCTCTATTTTTGCCTAAATGGTTTCACATCCTCTTTCAATGGGATATCATGCTGAAATAATTATTCTCTATAGGCTTTGAAGTCTTCATAAGACTAGGCAAAAACATGTCAATACTTTTTGAGCAGCTTTATCAAATTTAGTCTCACATCCTATCTAGCTTTTTTCCAATGTATACCAATTGAGGGGATGTCTCTGATCCCAAATTTATTTCCTCAAAATATCCCACCTTGACATTGGATTTATGTGACATGTAGTTATCATTTATACTAAACATGCCCTCTAACTCAACTAATCCCTTGGGAATATGATTTGAGGCTAGCTGAACAACTTATTGATAAAAAATATACTCTTTGCCATCTATAACTCCTATCAAGGAGTCACAATCAATATTTTGGCCGTCATATTGATCTACACACTAGATAAATATGAGGATATCATAATCATCCTTAAAAAATTTCCAATAATGGATATTGAAAGGCACTGCTGGCCTATTCTTGACTTCCACCACATATATGCCAGCAAGGGTAATGTCATCATTCTTTATAGAAACATTTGCAAGAAAATATGCCATTATATTATTTTATCTCTCTACCCAAAGAATGTTAAAGGCATCAAGGGATTCCAATATATCCCAAAAAACATATTTATACAACTTCAGTCTGTCATCCTTTGCAACATATTTGGATCTAATCTAAGCTATGATTAGTTGGGAATCCCCATGAACTTGTAAGCATTTAATACCATGCTTGATGACAATATCCATTCCCAATATTAGTGCTTTGTACTCTGTTGTATTATTGGTACAATGGAAGGCTAACATGAAAGAGTATTTAAAAGTAATACATGAAGGGGAGATTAGCAAGACACTTGATCCTGATCCTTATTTAGAGCATCCTCCATCAAAGTACATTTTCCACAACCCATATTGTTGCAACAATAGCTCATCCACTAATGGAACAGTATTTCTTAATCGTGGCTTGATCTCCTCAACCACAAAATTTTCAATGTCAATATCTACACAACAATTCAGTTGATCAAGCATGACCATTTCAACCATGACAGTAGAATGAGGCTCTCTATACAACTTGACCTCAATGCCATTCACAAGAATTGTTTCATATGACAAATCTAGTTGTAATATTCCACCCACTGTTGTTGCCCATTGTCTAAACAAAAGCATACCATAATGGGGTTTTGTGTCAACAACAACTGTGTCCATTCTATAGGTAGCTTCAGGGAAAGCAACAATTTTGACTTCAATGTCTTTCAGTGTTCCTATCACAGGAACCTCCCTATTGTCCATTACATAACAACTTCCAGCGGGAGTAATGACTTGAAGGCCTAGTTCTTTCATGACATGATATGGCATCACAGTAGCTACATCACTAGAGTCAATCATGCAATTTTTTACTAGAAAATGATTTATCATCAAAGTTACATAAAAGGGATCAACTGACAATGGCTCTTGAGTGATCACATTTCCAATGCAGATATTAGAGAATTCCTTTCTTTTTTGTAGGCCTTTTACTTGGTTATCCTTTCCATTGACAGATGGAAGTTCTCTCTTATCATTATTTAGGGTCAAGGACACCTCTTCCTAGTTTGACATAGAGATATCTTCAATTCCTTTCAAAAGTGCCAGTCCATCTTCTTTATGCTCTTTTATCTTCAACATCTCCATCAGTGGGACTGAAACTTTCATTTGAGTAAGAGCATCTCTCATGTCAAACATAGGTAATTTAGAATATACATCACCTATTCTTTTTCCTTTATTGACTTTATCAGTAGCCACTTGTTCTTCTACTTTTGTTTCATCTTTCTCCCTCTGAGCAGAAGAAGACTTAGCTTGCTTTACAACTTTGTTTTCTTTGCTACCCTTACCATGAGATTCTACAACACTTTGTGGGGCATCCTCTTTAATGAAAACAGAGGCAAGTTTGCATTGACCAGGCTCAACTGTTATATTTCTCAGATTGTATGCACCTCTACCCTAGTTTATTATTGTTATGGTCAGGGATCTTTTTTCTTCATCACTTGGTAATCTGAAATGGGGATGCTCCTTTTCATCACCCACTGCATTGATTGTTCTTTGTGATACAATACCAGTCTTATCATTTGAATCAGAGGTCACTTGGGGTTGGTATTCTAGGTATTTACTTCTTATGCTGCTCACTTCTTCAACAGATTCACTTTTTTCAGGAGACCATGGGTAAGGCTTCCTTACAGTGAACATATTCACTGTAGGACTTTCTGATTCATGACCTACTTGAACACTTCCCTCCCCCATTTGATCATCTAGGGATTGGCCTACCACACATTGGTAGGAAGAGTGAGGCATGTTGCAAGCAACACACCAAGGAGTATTCTCTACATAATTTTTTCTATTTCTTTTCAGAGGATCAGGGGTTTCTTTTGTTTTTTGGTTTTCTTGGTTCTCAGGGATTGGCTTGCCATCTTTCCAATTGGTTCTGTATGGCATGCCCCTCAGATTAGGATGTTTATCATACCTTTAATACTGGTACTTATGGTCATGAAAACCTTTATCACTCTTATCAATCTTAGCAGTAAGATCCTTTACCACATTCACTAATTTATCAACCGTATCATCCTCCTTAATAGGTTTGCTTGCTTGTCCTTTCTCTTTCCAAAGTTTGCCATCCTCCCTCTTCCCCATCTTCCCTAAGGCTTGCCTATTACTCTTAATGTCTATTGTTTTTTTATAAGCCTCTCTCAAGGTACGAGGGTTATTAGATCTGAGAAGATAGGACATCTTCCCATCAACAACATTGAAATAAGTAGTTAGACATACTTGTTCATCTAACCTTAGCACTTGGAATAGCTTGTTCATAGCCTTTTGGAACCTATTGTTAAAACATGACATGCTCTCATTGGGAAATTTCTTAATATTATTAAATTTATTCAACATATAACCAGAGTTAACATGTTCTTTGTATTGTTCCCTAAGACTTAACAAATTACTCCCAAGATGCTATGCTATCACTAGGCAAGTTTCTAAACCAATCTCTAGCATCTTCTATCAAGGATTGAATAAAAAACTTCATAATAACATCTTCATGTTCTATTTCAAAATCAATAGTCTTATTTGTAAAAGCTTTTAAATGTTCTTCACAGGTTATGACATTATTTCCTGTGAACCTAGGGATTCGATCTCTTACCTCATTGGGGACCATGTTAGGATGACCAGGGATGCCATCAAAGAAAAGAGGTATGTATCTGTCCAAATGGACATGTCTTCTTTGGAAACTTCCCAAATTATTATTTCCACTTGGTCCTGTTGCACCTCCTTGATTTTGAGTATGCCGAGGGCATCCTTGCTTTAGATCAAATATTTGAGCACTAGGACCAGGACCAGACTGTTGAGCACTTGGGCTAGGACCACCTGGTGGAATTTGTTGTTTTCCCAAAATTAACAGGCATAGAACTACTTGCAGTAGTATTGGTGGTAGCATGCAAGAAAGCTATTCTCATCTTCATATCAGCTGCAACTACCTCTAACTCCATATTTTATAGCTGCTTGGCTAGATCTTCTTTGGCTTTTCTAGCTTGCTCAAGTTCTATGCAACTTGAGACATTTCTGTAGGGATAGTTTTGTTTTGCTTAGGCTCATTGATACTTATGCTAATAGCCTTTTGCTTACCTTTATCAGAGACATTTTTATCACTTTCCTTAAGCTTTGCATTCTGCTCAATCTCATGAGGGTGCAATTGTCTTGTGACGGGTCCTTCTCCTTCAAACTCATCTTTGTTAGAGCTTGATCTTTTATTTGTAACTTGTTGCCTTAGAGCTGCAAGATCACCAAACAAATCCATGTCTGGAACCTTAACCTCTTCATTTAGTCTTTTAGCCTTAAGTTCATTTCTTCTTGTCTCTGCCAAGAGTTCTCTCTCAGTTAACAAGTCATACAGTTCTTGCTCATGCCTTTTCCTTGCATCTGCTATCTCTTATTCTTGTTCACGCTTCTTTCTTCTCAAGGCTAGAACTTCCTCTCTCAATTTATCAGAATCATAAGATGTTGTTTCAGCAGCAGATGTCTCTCCTGGTTTTTCTAGAGTTTCTTGTGTAGGGAAGAAGCCTGCATCTATCATCTCTCCATCTTTGAAAGGATAAAAAGGTATATCAACCCCATAAGGATCTATTGGCCTTAATTGTTTTGCACTCTCAGATGAGGATGACCTTCTTTTAGGGACAAGGGTCTCCATTCTCCCCTTTGAAGTATTGGGGGAATTATGATTTGATCCACCTCTCTTGGACCACTATCTCCTTCCAGGTGTATGAAGCTCCTCTCCTATATCTTTCTCAGGATTATCTCTATAGTAAGACCTGGTGTTTCTTTGCTGAATCATTTTAAAATTAGACAAGTATTTTCAATATCTCAATATGCAAGTCATAGTGGAATGCATAGAGTATAGAGTCGTCACCCACAACTAGTACGGGATAATTTCAAGAAATTTCACAAGAAATAGAACAATAAAGGAATTAGTCCCTATGAACTTGTAACCTTATTGCTAAAACCCACTTCTCTTTAATGTTTTTTGATCAACTCAGAACTGGATCAGAAGTACTTGAAAAGATGTTGCACCAGAAAATCTATGATAGACTAAACATGGTTTACTTCAACCCTCCCCAGTAGAGTCACCATTTTGTTAGTACTTTTTCTTGTAGCATTTGACTCTTAGATTCCCAACTCTTGATTCATACAAATAAAAGTCTAATTGATGAGGATTGATCCTCCTTCTTCTTCGAGCTCCACAGACTTAGATGGGTGTACCTTTCATAGTTTACTGCTTCTCAGTAATCTTTAACAATGAATCCTTGTTTCACTGTTATTTGCCCTTGCCAAGTTCATGGTCTGGCTTGTTAATCTCTACATTAAATTGGTCATATTCATTTGCAAGATGTGTTATCAATTGTTGCAATAAAAGGCAAGAGTCAAATCAGTGTAACCTTTGATCCATTGTTAAAGATTAATGAGAAGCGGTAAACTATGAAAGGTACACCCGCCTGAGTCTGTGGATCTCGAAGAAGGAGGATTAATCCTCATCAATTAGAATTTTACTTGTATGAATCAAGAGTTGGGAATCTAAGAGTAAAATGCTACAAGAAAAAGTACTAATACAATGATGGTAAGTAAGTTTTGGAGATGTCATGATGCAGATATGATTACAGGATGATTATTTATTATGTTGACATTGATGTCAACTATTGATTTTGTGTTCTTAGTGTGTTTCCAAGCTTAGTTGTGATAAATGAAGGGTTGTGGTGAATCTCAGTGGTTTCTATCTTTAAGGGAGAGTTGATTGTATCTTTGGATGTCTAATACATGACCGCTTCTGCTGAAGTGATCTTATGTAAAAGTTATGATAGGTTGAAGTATAATAGTGTAATTGCTAGAACAATTAGTGACAAGAGATAGGTGATTTGAATGTTTTGTCAAATCCTTATTGTTTCTTATGGCCTAGTCGCAGGATATGGTGGTAAACAATGTTTAGATGCTACAGTTGCAATCACATCTAATTTGGGTGACCGGTGTGCAGGTTAGGTGACCGGTGAGCGAAGACAAAGTTAAAGTATCTGTGTTCTTGAGTGACAATTGATAAATCTTTGATCAATGATCAGTGTTGAGGTTTTGGTGAAATCAGTTGAGTAAGTCATGATCTAGTGACATGACTTCATGATTTGAGGTGATGATCTGGAATCACATTTTTCAATGCCAGCGTGTGGAGTAGATTCTAGAGGAAGATTGAGTTTGGTCAAAACATGTTTGACTCTTTGATACAAAATCCTATGTAAATAATTGTATTGGGTGACGTGGTTTTGGAAATATTTTTATACATTTAATTTTGTTATGTGGTGCATTGGATCTGAGCAGGATACTTGAAATTCAAGTTTAGGGCTTGATTAAGTCGGTGGAATTAAAAGTTTAGCATTTAATGGGTGGAGTCAAATGCTAAATCTGTTGATCGTGTGTTGAAGAAGTGTGGTGTAAGGTGCATGTTGCAATCAAGCCAGGGAAGAGTTAAGTGTACTCATAAGAGATTGTGTGCTTCAATGGATCTGATCAAGGAAAGGTAGTGCTATTCTATAGGTCACTCTTTCTGTTGTTCCCTAACAATAGCAACAGGTTAAATCCCTTAACTGGGTAGATCCTAACAAATATCTGTTGTAAATCCTCTAATAAGGTGACACTTTTTCAAGTGTTCAAAGTCCTTTAACATGACTACTCTTAATAGGGTAAAGGCCATGAGAGGCCTAAGGCAAATCCCTTAACCGGGAAACACCTAATAGTGTTGTTGTAAACTCCTAATAGGGTTAAGCTCCTCATAGGGTGTACTTCAGAAGAGCACGCCATTTAGTGGGTACTAATTCCCACCATGGTTTTCTCCCTATTTGGGTTTCCACAAGATAAATCTTTGTGTCAATTTTATGGATGGATTTGGAAGCTTATGAGTTTCATTTGTTGTAATTAAGGCTAAACTTGTGAATGCTAGTTTAAGTTTATAAGATTAAAAAGTTGGATTATTTGGTAGATTCCTGATTCACCCCCCTCTTGGTAATCTGATCTAAGGACTAACAATTGGTAGCATAGAATTGGTCCTCTATTGTGGCGAAGCTTAACAACTTGAGGTAAAGATATGGAGATGATAAGGAAGGATGCTCCTAAGTTCACAAGAGAGAACTACTTAGTTTGGTGCAGTAGGATGGAACTCTATCTTCAAGGAATGGGTGATCAATTTTGGGATCATGTGGCAAATAGGTACACTATCTTTGTAGGAACCCTGACTGCATATCAGTTGAAGGTCAAACAAGAACATACTACTACTATGGAAACTATTGCAAGTACTCTTAAAGATGCAGAGTATATTGATATCAAAGACTTGGGTATTAATTATGAGATGTGGGAAAAGTTTAAGACTGTCTATGGTGGAGATCCACATGTGCAAAAGGCAAAGGCTGATAGTTTGAGAGGAAATTATGATGAAACAAGGATGCGAGAAAATGAGAACATTGAACAATATGGTAAGAGAATCAAAGAAGTTGTTGTTGCTATCTGTGGTGCTAGTGGAAATATTCCTAAGGAGGATCTGGTAATCAAAATGTTGAGAACTTTAGTATGCTATTAGGGTTTCAACTATACAAAATCTTAGATCTCTATGAACTTTTAATGTTATTCTCGATACAGTAATAGGGAAATTAACTACATTTGAGTTAAGAAATTATGATAATAGTATGCCAAAATTTGAATTTGCTTTCAATTCGTCATTGAATCTTGCTCCATCTAGGAAAGGAAAGATCTAATAGTTCTTCAGCATATTACTCTAACGATTATGAATCTCTCTTATCTGAAGAAAGATAGAAGAGGAGTTAGAATCCTTACTTGCTAAAAGGCCGCCTAGAGGGAAAGGTAAATATAAGGGTAAGTTGCCTTTGAAGCACTTTGCATGCAATAAAATTGTACATATTGTTGCTAGATGCCCTAACAATGATAGGAAGGAGAAGCTAAGAAGATTCAAGGATAAAAACAAGAAAATATGCTACATGGAAAAGGAAGGTGTTACCGATGAAGAATTTGATGGAAAGGATGAAGAAGAAATTATGTTTGTTGTAGTAAAGGAAGAACCCTCAGAAGAAGGTGAGAAAGCTCTATTTTCTAACATGAATCATAGTGGTAATTGGATTATTAGCAGTGGGTGTACTCATCATATTGAATGGTGATAGAAGCAAATTCATCGAGATAGAATAATGTGATAGAGGCTTGGTAAAATTTGGGAATGATGCTCCCTATTTGGTAAAAGGTAAAGGATCTATTGCTTTGAATGATAAAATAAATTGTGATGATGTTTACTGGGTTGATTATCTGAGATAGGATTTTTTAAGTGTTTCTCAGTTGAATAACAAAGGATATAGATCAGAGTTCAATTAGGGTATATACAAGATTATTCAAAAATCAGGATAATTGATTGTTACCGATGAACAAACTAGAGGTAACTTGTTCCATCTGAATTATACCATTAAGAGTTGCCTAATTTCTAAGGTAGAAGATTGTTGGTTTTTGTTGACGGGGTTTTGCTGACCGGGTCCGCCAATAGTCATAAGTTGTTACCGGGTACCAAAGATACTAGATCCAAAATTTTATATTCTTTCAAGTGATCCGTGTCCCAGTCCCTGAGGCCGATCGGTCACTTTTAGAAGCGGTTAATAAAGGCTGTCAGAAGGTGGTTGGCTACATCAAGGGGGGCGTCGACTCAACAATTGATTTTCTGACAGGATGGTCTTCTCGAGGCGCTGCTCAGAGGTACACCTAGCGCATTGGAGACAGGGCGCTACATTTCCCATTTATGAGGCATGTAGCCTCGATCCCCGGGGGATCTACTTTCTTCCTTCTCCTTCCTGGCTCTCTTCTCGAGGCCAATTCTTCCTCTGTATATTATTGTCTTATTCTTCTAACATAGCAGGCCTATTCTGTCTCAAAGTCTTTTGTAGGGTGGCACAGGTAGTACCGGCCCCCAGATATTGTATTTTATTAAAACATGATGTAGAATAGGGTTAGGGTTAGAAGAGAATTGTATAAATAGCCAGACCGGTCCATTTTCAAGGGTCGACAAAATTGATGATTTTGTTGTCAACAGTAATAGCAAAGTGATTTCTCATTTTAAGTTGCAAAGCTCAATGCTCCATTGTCTGTTTTCAATAGTTAGACGCTCCCCTGGAGCCACCATTGTATCACGCACCAGTGCTTGCTGGAAGAGACATTAATGAAGAAGGAAGAATTCTTTGCAATGATGTTGTTGGCATTCCTGCTTCTGAGTTAATGGTATTTCATGTTTTATGTTTATGTCTTCTACTATGATATGTTAAAATAGATCAATGACCTCTTTACTCCTGCTACTGATAAAATACTAGCTGATGGTTATGTATTTCTCCGGTATTTAGTGTAGTATGTCAGAGTATTATTGATGTTCTAGACGTTTAAACATGACTATAGTTAGATGAAGTGTCTCTAACCCTGCAGGATCTTTTTCATTTTATTTGCTAAGTGTAGAATGCTAGGGGAAACCTTACCTTATTGAATCTCTGGAGGGAATGAGTTGAAGAAACCAGCTATCCCCCTCGAAAATAGTCACTTCTCCCAACCGAGCCCTGCACCGTCGTGACTTGACACCCAGGTGCTTGAAGGCCTGGGGAATCTAACTCCCCTGGATAACCTTTGCAGGCAGAGTTGGTCGGTATCTCTGGTACCCGGTGACAACTTATGACTGTTGGCGGACTCGGTCAGCAAAACCTCGTCAACAGAAACTGGCACTAGAAGGAGGGCATGAACTCATCCCCCTCCTGAGATTCTGATTTTACACCTCCTGAGGGTTCCCTGAGTTATAGTTTTAAGATTCAAGCCTTCAGCGGGATTGGGTCTTTCTCCCCAGCAAAATTTGAGAGAGTCCTTAGGTCTGCCCCAAATCCCAGAAGGTTTGTCGAACTTGAGCCTCCTGCTCAAAAGAAATAGACCTCGAAAGTCATACCAGCCGCTATTGTCTGGGGGTCTAGCATACCTCAGAATACCCAAACTTCCCAGGCAATCCCAGGAACCAGTGCCCAAACTACCCAACATCTAGTTCTCCTAATGGCCGCGTATTTCAGAAACATCGGGTCCCCAATGGGAACTTTTCTGGGTGCAATCAATGACTTACCCTCTCACCCGGAGAAGATCTACCCACGATATGAGCACTTAGGCTCCCAAACCGTAGAAGAGCATTTACAGGCATACAGGGATGCCATGAACTGATACCAGATCCAATATGAAGATGTTGTGACTCAGATGTTTCCCTTATCTTTAGGGCAAGGCGAGCTGAACTGGTACCTTAACCTTCTTGCCAACTCCATAAACAATTGGCAGGACATGGAGGACGCCTTTCTGGCTGCCTTTCGCATGCATGTGGACCCAACCTAGTCCCATAGCTAGTTCATCTCCATCAGGAAGGAACCCAATGAGCCTCTTGCAGCATTCAACCATAGGTTCCAGCGCGCCCTGAAGCGGTGCACGGGCCCTTTTATTCCATCCCCAGAAGTAACCATACAGACCTACCTTAATGCGATAGACCCCTTCATTGCCACTCTCCTTTGGAGAACAATCGCCACGGGTGACTGGGACACCTTGACAAAAGTTTACAACCTAGCTTTAGAATTGTCCCGTGGTCTCAACAAATCCCCAGGCGGGATTGGGCAGAGTACGCCCTTCAACACGACCCCCGGCGGAACTTCGTATGCCAGGGGGTACAACCCCAATCTGGTGATGGGAGCCCCCTCGATGGTGATGAATCCTCTGCCACCCCTGATAGACCAGCAGGCCTAGTACATTTACCCAACACAGACCCAGACGGTGCTAGGTTTGAAAACTTTCCCTTGGAATTAGCCGCAGCAGGCACAACAGTCTCAGACACAATCGTTCGGAGTGCCCTTCTTTCAGTCGTCCACGATTAGAGGATTGTTTCCCTTGACTCTGGCTAATATTGCTGCCTTCCCAGGAAGCCAACAACAACAACAACCATCACACTATGATGCCAACACTCAGTTGACTGTCGAGGTTGAATCCCTTTGGTGAATGTTGTTCACCTTTACTGTGGATATGGGTCAACTGAAGGCGGGGTCCTACACGCCCCAAAATTCAAATTCCCAGAGGGGAAACATTTTCTCCGACCAACACAACAACAACGTTGGAGGAAGAAATTTCAACAACGGGTCTAGGCCCAATCAATAGCAATAGAATAATAATGCGAACACCAAAGGCCCACCTCCAAACCAGAATAATAATGCGAACACCAGAGGCCCACCTCACACCAGTTGCAGACTTCCAGCCCATGACTAATTGGTGTATATTGCACGACATGGGTTCACACAATGAGGTGAATTGTGCCACCTTGGAAAAGATCATCATGATCTCCCAGCTAGACAGGCAGCAGTCGCATGATACCACCCCTCTAGAGCCTCCTGTCCAAGAGCCAACCCACAGTGCCTTCACTTGTGAGACCATCTTCTTCGAAACTTCTAGGGAAGATGAAGAAGAATCTGAATTGCAGGGATTCTTTGATGAATCTATCCCGCCCTTCGAGGCCAACGCCTTTACTAACCCACAGACTCCATATAATACTTGGGGTCAGGTTGGTAAAGGACCAGCTTACACGCCTACACCTCCTATCAAAGAGACCCCTCCTCCCCAGAATAACGCGACTAACTGACCCGCTCCTCCAAAAGGTCCTAGCTCTAGCCAAGCAAAAGATCTAGCTGAGGGAAATCACCAGTTCCCGGGAGGAAGATTCGACATTACGAAGGCATTAGAACAGACCACCACCTCCATGACCTTGATGGAGGTTTTGCTAAACTGTCCCGAGTAGAAGAAGTCTCTTCTGAAGCTCTTGGGGAACCCGGAAGCCGTCAACCGCCCACCCAAGACTGTCTCATTTGAAGATGCTAATGCGACCATCTTCCAGGGGAACAATGAGGATCCTCCCTTCCTACTAGGCCTGAATATCCAAGACAAAAATATACACAAATTCCTAGTAGACTCTGGAGCTTCAGGTAACATCATGCCCTTGTCCATTTGTCAGAAGCTCAGATTCCATCCCACCCCATCTAATGGTGCAGTGATCCAGCTCGATAAGAGTGCTGTAAAAATGGTGGGGGAATTGAAGAATGTTCGGATACAGCTTATCCAGGACCCTAGGATAGCCAGCATAATTGACATCCAAGTGGTGGACATCCCAGAGACTTATGGGATGTTATTAAGTCAGAATTGGTCCAAGTCCTTGAATGGATACTTTTGACCGACTTCACCCATTTATGGCTTCCGTGGGAGGGAGAATCAAATAAGATCTGGGTCGAAAGTGAACCCCGGATGAAACAGGCCCTTACCGAGGTTGGGAGGGTCAATGAGGTCTTCTTCTTCAAGACTTCCCTAAGGGTGTACCGACCGTTTGAAATCTTAACATTCGATTTCATCCCCAGAGAGGATCCTGCAGTGCTGCAGAGAGACCAGGACCTAGAAGAAAAGATGAGAATTGAGATTGACTCTCAAGGTGCCACAAAAACCCTTGCCACACTCCTATCCGGCACTTGGTGCCGAGTACACTATCAGAGACATTCAGATCTCGAGTGTGGACCCTGTCTCTTGGTCGCTAACCGGCACCTCGATACCTTCCGGAATAAAGAACATATACCTGATTTTCTAGGGCCCAGTACTCCTACGGGTTGTGCTCCTCTGGTGCTATCTCCCCAGGAATCCCAAATCCAAACACCTCCAGAGGTAAACTCTACCCTCACGCCGGTAGTCCGGGATGAAACCCCTAAGTCTCTCAATAATAATCCAAAGACTACTCCCCCTCCCCAGCCCCAGATTACGAACAATGACTTATGGACCCTCAAGTTTGATGGGTCCCGATCCAAACAAGGCTGCAGGGCCAGGGTAGAATTAATCAACCCGCGAGGGAAGTCCTTCCTCGCATCCTACAGACTGCAGTTTAACTGTACAAACAATGTCACAGGGTACGAGGCTTTGGTCCTTGGACTCTTATTTGTGTTAAGGAAAGGTGTCACCCGCCTCCGGGCTCTTGGTGATTCAGAGTTGATTGTTAAACAAGTTTGGATTTAATACACATGTCACGACAAAAGGCTGGCCACATACCGCAACCGATCTTGGAGCCTTATTGAAGATTTCGATGCCTTCAGCATTGACCTCATTCCTCGGCGACAGAACTATGTCCTGGATGCCCTCGCCATTTCTGCCAGCACCCTTGAGCCAATGGTCGGCTCGTGACTCCAGAGATTTTCAGTCGAGATGGTCCCTACCCTGTCCATTCCAGATAATGTCACCCACTTTCAGGTTTTTGAGGATGATCATCATATCCTAGCCTTCATGGCGAATGTTGGCATCTTTGAAAATTAGATAGTGGAAGAACGAGACCATGATGATACTGGGCAGGGTGACAAAGACGATGGGATCATGGACCTACCTACTAACACCATCCCGAAAGGGATGGTTGCACTGGAACAGATGTTCAACTCGGACCCTCAGGCCCGGGAGAAGGTGTCATCCTCCTCTGAGGGAGGAAATTTTGAAAAGGTTAACATCGGTCGGCCCGGTGAGGAAAAGATGATTCACATTGGTACCTTCTATTCCCCTGAGGAAAAGGAGAAGATTCTCACGGTTCTCCGAGAATACATCGACGTAATTGCTTGGAGTTATGAAGACTTGAAAACATATGACACATCCATCATGACCCATACTATTCCCCTAAAACCTGATGCTAAGCCCTTTCGGCAAAAACAAAGACCGGTCAACCCCCTAATAGAGCCCCTAATTTGTCAAGAGGTAGAAAAACTGCTGTCAGCCTGGATAATCTTCCCAATCTGGCACACCATGTGAGTTGCCAACCTGGTCCCTACGAGGAAGAAGAACGGTGAGATCCGCCTTTGCGTAGATTTTTGAAACTTGAACAAGGCCTCCAAAAAAGACAATCACCCTCTCCCTTCGTTGGATGAGGTGTTGCAGATAGTGAATGGATCCCAAATGATGTCATTCTTGGATGGGTACTCTGGATATAACCAAGTCATGGTTAAGTACGAAGACAGAGAGAAAATAGCGTTTACTACCAAGTGGGGAACGTTTGCATACAAGAGAATGCCCTTTGGTCTGATTAATGCAGGGGATACATTTCAAAAGGCCATGGACATTACATTCGAGGGCCTCGTGAATCGGTGCATAATCATCTACATGGATGATTTGACCATCTTTTCCCGGGATAGGCGTGACCATCCCGCCCGTCTCGCTCAGATCTGTGAGAGATGTCGCCGGTATGGAATATCCCTCAACCCCAAGAAGTGCATATTTGGGGTTACCAAGGGGAAGTTGCTCGAGAATATCATCTCCGAGAAGGGCATATCCATAGACCCTGAGAGAGTCGAAGCATTGCTAAACTTACAAATGCCTGGCAGCAAGAAAGAAATGCGATCCTTCTTCGGAAAGATTAACTTCGTCCGGTGGTTCATCAAGGGATTCGCAAAAATAGTCAAACCACTCAATGAGATGATGAAGAAGGATAACAAGATTGAATGGAGTCCTGAAGCAAAGTGGGCGTTCACCCAGATTAAACAGACAATAACAGAAGCACCTGTCCTGGCTAGTCCAGACTATTCCCTTCCGTTTTACATTTACTCCTTTGCTTTGTCGCATTCTGCCGCGGGAGTGTTGACTCAAAAGGTCAAAGGGGAAGAACGACCAATATCTTTCGTGAGCTCCCCCTTTAAGAATGCCAAAGTCTGATATTCATCATTAGAAAAGCAGGCCTTTGCTCTAGTTCGCGCCGTGAAGAAATTCCAGCATTATATTCTCCGAAGCAAGGTACATGCTATCATTTCAGACCAAGCTGTCAAATATTTGCTGATGCAGAGCGAATTGGGTGAGAGCCTGGGGAAATGGATGACCATCCTCCAGGAGTATGACTTAGAAATGCAGCCCATGAAGATAGTCCGGGGCCAGAGACTAAGTCGAGCGATGGCAGAAGAAACTCCCCGCATAGAATGTCAAACTTACACAGTGGAGTCCATTACCCAAGACCCATGGTATACTGATTTGGTATATTTGCTACTAAATAATAAATGCCCAGAGGGATTACCTCCCCACAAACGTCATGCCCTGTGGATGAAAAGCGCCCACTTTATGATCAAAAACTCTGTGCTCTACCGTAGAAACTAGGAGGGAGTCTACCTCCGGTGCATCGACAAAGGCCAAGTTGTAAGAGTGATCAATGAATTCCACGGGTAGTTTGGAACTGGGCATGGCTCAGCCGACGCCACTGCCCATCAGATCCTTCAGGCTAGATACTATTGGCCCTGTATATTCAAGGATGTTTACACTCATGTTAGGAAATGCCATACTTGCCAAACCGCGACGTATCATGAGCGTAACCCAGCTATGCCTTTACAACCAGTTTACGAGGCTAGGCCCTTCACCCAGTGGGCATTTGACTTCATCGGGGAAATCAACCCCAACTCGTCTACCAATCACCGATACATACTCACTACTATTGATTACTGCACTCAGTGGTCTGAGGCTATACTGTGCAAAAATAACACGACAGACGTAGTTATCAAATTCTTGGAAGAAAACATTGTCACACGATTTGGAATGCCCTTTACTTTGGTGTGTGACAATGGTCCAGCGTTCTCTTTGGTGCAGTTACTCGAATGGACCTACAATCGGAGGATCACTTTGAAGTTTTCCAGCAACTACTGTCCCCAGGGGAACGACATTGCTGAATCAAAGAATAAAAATCTACTTGAAGTGATCAAACACCTGCTAGAATAGAATCCCCGTGATTGGCATCAAAAGTTGAAATTCGCCCTCTAGGCAGATTGCATTCGTGTCAAGGCCGCCCTGGGAACATCCCCGTTCCATCTAGTTTATGGTCAGAACCCTGTATTCCCAGTTAACTTACAGATCCTGATTTTATAGTTTATGCAGGAATTTAGCAATAGGGACAACATCGTGGAGGTTTGGCTCTTAAATCTGGTATGAATGGAAGAATAGCGAGACGCAACCCTTGAACATTTTGCGCGTCATCAAGTAGTGGTAAAATGATGGTTTGACAGAAGAGCCCAATACAAGGCTTTTTAGATTTCAGATCTGGTCCTGTTGTGGGACAAGGCCCGGGAGAAGAAAGGGAAACATACCAAGTTCCAACGGCTCTAGCTCGGACCATACCTAATCTCAAAAATCTGCGGGGCAAATACTTACCGCCTTAACACCCTGACTGGTGAACCTGTCTCATTGCCCATTAATGGATAGTTTCTCAAGCACTACTTTGAGTAGGGTAAGTTTGTCCAAAGTTGTATTTTATGTAAAGCCTTCCGCTTGTAAATATTTCTTCTGGGTGCCTCGTTGTGAGGTACCCCGTCTTGTAAATAGCCTTGTTGGTTGTCCTCCGGGGCAGTCCTCTTTTGTTGGTTTTTTTTTATTTTTATTTTTTTGGTGTTCTTCTGGTCCCAGCATTTTGTTCTGTCTTGTAGGAATTGGAATGCTTCGCATAAACTCTGATTTCCGGTATGATGTCTACGGCATGGTGAACTTTAGAATCTATCTTTAGCATAGTGGAGTTGGCCCGGTCTCCGGGGTTGTTCCACAGGTTATGGCACATTTTGAGCAATCTCCATCAGGTGTTATTTCAGGGAGTTTGACAATCAGTGAACACAAGTAATATAAGGAACAAGTAATCAGACATGTCGAGGGTAGATCGATTGTACTAATTGGTTGACCCAAGTCTGAAACTTTAAGGAATTCTTTTCGGGTCTAGAGTTTTATCCCCTCTCCAAACATCCAAGAATGGGTGGATGGGTGAAAGAAGTACCGCCATTAAAATTAGCTTAGCTTAAGCTTAATGGTGAAAGAAGTACCGCCTTCCCACCTAGAAACAAACAAAATAGTAAGAAAGGAAAGCGGGACGAAACTCTGATCTCTAGGGGAAATAAGCAAATCGACGACTGGTTTGATGTAATTAGTGCCTCTTTTCTACTCCTCCCAGAGGTCATCGACTTGATTTCCTTTTAAAGCACACACGACACCACTAATGAAAGACTACGGACTAGATCCCGTGTGGTTGATTCTCTCAGCTATGTTGCTCTCTGCCTGTTAGATGCCTTAGAAAGTGGCTTGTTTCAGTTTTGCTAACTAGAGATTCTATAGTTCTCAAATGCGCTAAGGCATTTGTCCTAGATAGTTGCCATTTGTTATAACCTGCATCCCCGTCCCTACATTTTGTGTGCAAAATGTTGGGTCCCCCTTTTTTTCCTTTTGTTTGTTTTTGCTTGCGGCTCTTGCCTTGTCTTTTCCCTTTTGTTTTCTTTCTCCGGGGTTTTCTTCCCTGTTGTGTTTTGTTTGTTTGGTTTTTCATCTCTGGGACTCTGGTCCCGGAGGTCGTTCTTCGTTGGGAGCTGGACTCTGGACTCTGGGATTCTTCGCCATGATGTTCTTAAGGTTATCATCATGGGGAATCCCCGGGTCCGGGCTCCGGAGGTTTAATTGTCCAGAGATTGCCGGAAGAAGGTGGATTACCCTTTTTACCATGGATATAAATAGAACTTATCTGTCACTTTCACATTTACCGTGATTAAAAATTTCGAGCACTCAGAGTGATTTCAGAGTGATTACAGAGCGATTTGCAGAGAGTTAGCTATAATCAGTGCTTAACACTTCCATCCTTTTCAGGCAATTGTGAGCGCTTCATGGTGGCGGGTCATGACCGTTTGACAACTGTAGCTGTTGCAGAGCTCTTGTGGTAACTTCCTCCTTTCCTCCACCTTTCAGCATTCTCAGGTTGGTATCTATGTTCCTGCTTCTTTTCTTTTTGCTTGCCTGGTGTTTCTTCTTCCTCGTTGGTTTGTTTGTTGTCTTTCTATTTTGTTTGTCTCCTATTTTTTGGTTTTGCCGCCCGTTGGTGGGTCGGCTCTACTAGAGGGTTGTTCACCCTCTGCGTAGAAGTGGTCAGTTTATAGAATATGTAGATAGCTGTATATACTTTACCTTGCCCGATTTCCTGTGGACATCATTTTATGATGTATATATGTGTATATTTATGTATATTTGGTGTATATCCCTTTGTTCCCATGTATATATCTCTCAGCTTTCATGTATATCCTTCTGAGTGGCTTGGCAAGGTGGTTGAGTCGCCTGTGTTGCTAGTTTTTTGCCCATGAATTTGTTTCGGGGCAGAAAACCACCTGTTTGAAACTCGGCTCTCGGTCGGTTTCAAACGGGCAGTTTTCTCTCTCTTCCATAAAACCAGTCAGACCCTCATTTATGTCCCATGCACATAATCAATTCTAGCCAAGTGGCCTTCACTTTTCATGCATTCAGACAGTTAGCTTCGCCGTCATCGCCATAACTTCTATTTAATACCTATGCACGTGGCATGCACGTGGGCTTGATGACTTGCCTTTTTACACATCCTCACCAACGGTTACTTCTCTGGGCTCTGGGTCTCTTACCATCATCCATCCTGTGTCTTTGCCAAGAGTGATAAAATCCCCAGACCCGAATGTTTAGTAAAAATCTAAAGTTTATGTGATGCATTTGCTTTTCGATTATTTTTGAATGAAACTAACTTTTCAGGAAAGCAAGCATCACGGTGGTAAGATCTTCGGACCCCAGAATATTTATTTGATTAATACATTCTAATGGTCACTTTGCCTTGCAGGTTTCTGAAGTACACTTCCCAAGCATGTCTGAAGCATCCGCATCCTCTCCACCCGGAAGTCTAAAGCTACCCTCCACGGCGGCCACTAGGGTGGCAGTAAAATCCAAAATGGAGAAGGCCCTAGAGAAGATGCCCCTGATTATGAAGTTCATGTAGGACAATGTCATTATGGGCTCAAAGATCAAGTCTAAAATCAAACTTATTACCGACACCAGCGTCGGGACGTGGCCAGAAATGCAGGCCTTGGTAAAAATCATGTACATCCAACGATAGGCTAGAGATCAGCTAGCAATCAATGTCGGGGACTCCGAAATCCTCAAGGCGGCTTGTTTTCCATGCTCTGTGCAATCTCCGGAGCTTATCTTGATGCTGGCCACCAACTACAACTCTTTTATTCGGGATGTTATGCTCGCAGCCGCAGAACCAACCGGATACCCTACTCCTCTGGTATCGCTTGACCCAGTCACATTCCAGGCAGGTCTGGGAATCCCACAATTTGCCAAGGCCTCAGTGGTTACAAGGACTGATGCCTTGGCCCAATTCACATAGCTAGAGGATGTCGCCTGGGTATACATGAATATCCATTCGCTTAAGGTTCCAAAGAGGGACCCCAAGAGAATGAAGATAGAGATTCCCCGCTCTGAGTTCAAAGAGAGCATTCAGATGGGAATGATAGCACTGGCCCAGGTCTTTGGGCAGCCCTCCGCCCAAGAATTTGCTAAATAGATGTATTACTTCCTCCTCGACATCTCCACCAAGGGAGGATACTTCGATTGGGCGGCCATAATTTCCAA
Source organism: Thuja plicata (assembly GCA_018584345.1). Classification (NCBI taxonomy): domain Eukaryota; kingdom Viridiplantae; phylum Streptophyta; class Pinopsida; order Cupressales; family Cupressaceae; genus Thuja; species Thuja plicata. The sequence continues at coordinate 2,745,700 of MU223134.1, read as the reverse complement.
CCATGTCGACTCCCAGTTCCTCTAACTAAATAGGAAGAAAAAATTCTACATGTCTTCTTATGTTTTATGGGCACTAGTGTAGCAGAGGCCCCACGCCCATGACCCACTTATAGATAACGTGCTCGGGATTGGCCCCGGACAAAAGGCACTATGGGACCATTTCCCACAAGTTCAATGGGAGGCCAGCTTCCCCAGTTTTTGTCGAGTAAATGATGCGTTTGTTTATTATCATCTGCTCACACCCACCTGGGACGCAGGAAACTGCCTATCCTCACAAGCGATGAATCTGGTCTATAGTTATGGACATTATTACATCTAGTTCTAACAACACACTTACATTAGGGTCACCGGCTTCTCCGGGAAACCCTACTTGTTGCCCAAACACTGTGGAGACAAGATTATGCTCTTAGAATATTGCAGGCAAATAATGGAGGTGCATGCCCTCTTTGCCTTGAAAAATATATCCAACATTCCGTTCTCAATCACCTGTGGAAACTACACATGCAGCCTGGCTACCGCAAAAGAGGCAGACAATGAATTAAAAAGTTACAACTTGGAAGAATTTTACTTAGCGCAGAAAAATTTTGATCTACATGGCAAGATTGCAACGGCACTGCCCCGGGCTTCAGAGCCCCATCACATCTATATGGAGGATTTCTAGGCAGATTGTCAAGACGACATGGAGGTGCGGAGCTGGCACTACGTCAGGATGACAGTTGGCATGATGCAAAAGTTGAAGCTCCAGAGGTTCTTGGAGGACTTCTCAGACGCCACCCCCACCATCGATCCCCAGTACAAGGCAAAGGGGATCGATACAAAGACCCACCAGTAAATTGGGATGCCCAGAAAGGGCCTACAATTGAAGACTTCACTCGAGAGGTGGTCGAGTGAAGTCACGCCTATTTCAAGAAGGTGTGCCCTGGAAGTGCCCGCCGAGCAGTTCAGCCGGCACCAAAATTAACTCCGGGGGCCAGGACTTCTTCGCAGAGAGTAGACAAAGGAAAAGAGATAGATATGACCCCTCTTGTGTAAGAAGTCCCCATAAAGGAACAAATAAAACAATCAGTGGCAGCCTCCCAGCAGATGAGGGAAAAATTAATAACATGGCTGGCCACTCCACCGCTCATGGTCGAGCCAATTCGTCCCTCTTCCTCCCCGTTGTTGGAAGCCCTAATGGTAAAGGCAACAGGGGTGGATCCCATGGAAGCGGTAGTAATAAGGGATGTGGGGCCACCTTTGGTTACCCGAAGAAAGAAAAGGCTCAACAAAAAGCTTAAGGCAGAGCTAGGGTTGGGAACATCCCAAGCCCAATAAGTAGAAATCCTCTCTTCCAGTTCCCCGGAGCTGGAGAAGGAAACAGAGCCTGCTGAAGTCCCGTCTAGTCCCCCTTCGCAGGAGGAATTTGATGTCTTTACAGCTGACGAGTTCAGAAACTTGCAGGGGGACACCAGACAGGCAGGGACAAAAGTCCCAGAGGCAGAACCAGCAGCTGCGAAACAAGAAGCTGTAGAGCAAGAAGCTCCTGAACAAGAGCCTGTGCAGGAGCAGGAAAAGCAGGAAGAAGAAAGGGAGCCAGAACCAGAGATTGCCTCCGAGGCTCAAGCGATGCAGGGTCCGGGGGTGGACCAACAAAGTTAGGGTGAACAAATGGCATCTGCTGGGGGAACCAGACCTTCAGGAACAACCATAACCCCAGCCGCCACGTTCCAAGGGCCACTCCCAGGAGTAACCTTTGGGCAGGTGATTATCGCGGCCCAAACTTTAAATCTCGGCCCAACGCCTCTCCTACTGCCAAAAGATGTACCAATAGAGGAAGAAGCCCCAGAAGTAGAAGAAGAGCAACATGAAGAGGAAATCCCCAAGGAAGCCTACCAAAGTCTAGACAAAGCGATGGATACAGAGGACAAGGCTAAGGAGATGGAGGTTGCTGAGGAGAATGTTGCTACAAAAGAAGACACAAGGAAAGGGATGGATGAGGTCCATGCCACTGAGGAGCAACAGCCGCAGGACACCGGGGAAGAATCAAGGGAACATATTCTGGCAGGAAGGCCACCCCTACCGCCTCGGTGGCTAATAAAGAGCAGAAAAAGAAAAGCTCCATCCACTCTCGTAACTCCTCTCTCCCTGGCTGAAATGATGGCCCAGGTTCAGGCCCCGCCAAAGGCCAAGAAATCCCAAACAGTTCATACTCCTCGAACTGGGCCGGGTGGAGAAACAGTTGTCATTGTGGCAACACCTCCCGTAGGTGCCGATGAAGTAATCATAGAGCCCAGAGATTATAACGTTGCAGAGGTATCACTTGGAAAAAGAGGAAAATAGGGCAAGGTGGACTTGCTGAAGGAGGCAGCTAGAGCGGTGGAAGCCCGTTATGAGAAAGAAGCCTAGAGGCTCAAAGTAGAAAAGGCAAAAAATGCAAACCTTATGGGGTTGCTCACTGAGTTAGCTTGACCTATCAATGTCGCTCCTTCGGAGACCTCCACCTCTAAAGATCTACCGTAGAGTGATATAGATTCCCTGTGAACTATGAAGAAGAAGGCCCAGGCAGTGGACGAGTGGGTCGCCCTGTAGATAGGAAACACCCGGCATTTCCTGGTATCCACCCTCCCAGATTTATATATGGCCCGACATGTCATACACCAGGCGAAGACTCTTATTGACCTGTGGGAAGGTGATATCGAGAATTATCAAGCATGGAAGGTAGAGCTTGAGGAACTCCTTGGCCTGGGAGAGGAAATGATTTCTGAATCCAGAATTCTGGGGGATGAATCATTTGATTTTGTGAGGACCCAACACTCCAGACTTGACCTCACATTAGAGGTAACCAAGCAACTAGTAGGGACTCTGCAAGATAAGGTCAACGCTGTAAAATATTCTTTCAATTTATATAAGTCTTTTTGTAATAAAGACTTCTAGGGCAGACCCCCTCAGCACGGATACATGTACACCAGAGGATTCAGTTTTGGGGAGTTTTGATGAAAAAATGAAGTCCCGGTATCGATCCCCAGAGGGGATAGATGGGGCCCAAATGACAAAATTAACTCGCATGGTACTTAGTGGCCATGACGCAGCAAAAATGGCCGATGAATTTAAAGAAAATGTTCCAAACCTGGGGGAACAAATTGAAGTGGCTAAGTACCGAAGGGCCAACCTGAAAGATGTAGATGAAGATGGCATTTCCCGTCTCCTCCAGGCTTTCAATGATAATAAACAACCTTGAGCTTTCTTCGGAGGCTGGGGAAAACTCAAACATTGGGTATTCTTTATTCTTTTGGGGACGTAAGTTCCCAGATTCCAGAGTCTCAGATCCAAAATTTTGTATTCTTTCAAGTGATCCGTGTCCCAGTCTCCGAGGCCGACCGGTCACTTTCAGAAGTGGTTAATAAAGGTTGTCAGAAGGTGGTTGGCTACATCAAGGGGGGGCGTCGACTCAACAGTTGATTTTCTGACAGGATGGTCTTCTCGAGGCGCCACTCAGAGGTACACCTAGCGCATTGGAGACAGGGCACCACATTTCCTATTTATGAGGCATGTAGCCTCGATCCTCGTGGACCTACTTTTTTTTTTCTCCTTTCTGGCTCTCTTCTCGAGGCTGATTCTTCCTCTATATATTCTTGTTTTATTCTTCTGACATAGCAGGCCTATTCTGTCTCAAAGTCTTTTGTAGGGTGGCGCAGGTAGTACCAACCCCCAGATATTGTATTTTATTAAAACATGATGTAGAATAGGGTTAGGGTTAGAAGAGAATTGTATAAATAGCCAGACCGGCCCATTTCTAAGGGTCGATGAAATTGATGATTTTGTTGTCCACAGTAATAGCAAAGTGATTTCTCATTTAAAGTTGCAGAGCTCAATGCTCCATTGTCTGTTTTCAATAGTTAGACGCTCCCCTGGAGCCACCATTGTATCACGCACTAGTGCTTGCTGGAAGAGACATTAATGAAGAAGGAAGAATTCTTTGCAATGATGTTGTTGGCATTCCTGCTTCTGAGTTAATGGTATTTCATATTTTATGTTCTTTATATCTTCTACTCTGATATGTTAAAATAGATCAATGACCTCTTTACTCCCGCTACTGATAAAATACTAGCTAATGGTTATGTATTTCTCTGGTATTTAGTGTAGTATGTCAGAGTATTATTGATGTTTTGGATGTTTAAACATGACTATAGTTAGATGAAGTGTTTCTAACCCTGCAGGATCTTTTTCATTTTATTCACTAAGTGTAGAATGCTAGGGGAAACCTTACCTTATTGAATCTCCGGAGGGAATGAGTTGAAGAAACCAACTATCCCCCTCGAAAACAGTCACTTCTCCCAATCGAGCCCTGCACCGTCGTGACCCGACACCTAGGTGCTTGAAGGCCCAGGGAATCTAACTCCCCCGAATAACCTTTGCAGGTGGAGTTGGCCGGTATCTCCAGTACCCGGTGACAACTTATGACTGTCGGCGGACCCGGTCAGCAAAACCCCATCAATAGTTATGACATAAGAGGTTTTTTCATGTAAAATTTGATAACTTGATCAAATTAAGTAAGATGAAGATAGTGAGAGGTTTGTCTAACCTAGTGAAACCAAACAATGTTACGTGTAAAGAATGTCAGCTTGGGAAGTTAACTAGTTCTAGTTTCACCAGTTAAAAATACTCTTCTAAAAATATTTTAGATTTGGTTCGTACCAATCTGTGTGGTCCAATGAGAACTCAGAGTTACTATGGTGATAGATACGTCATGTTTCTTTTTTATGATTACTCTAGAATGATGTGGGTTATGTTTTCAAGATAAAAATCTGAAGCTTTTCACAAGTTTAAGATCTATAAAACCAGAGTGGAGAAGGAGACTAACAAGACTCTGAAATGTCTTAGATCTGATAGAGGAGGTGAGTTTACTTCACATGAATCTACTACTTATTGTGAATAACGTGGAATTCAAAGGCAGATATCGGCTCCTAGAATGCCTTAGCAGGATGGTATTACTGAAAGAAGAAACAAGTATATCGTTGATTGTACCAGGAAATTAATGATTCAGTAGGGTGTTGCACAGACATTTTGGAGAGAAGCTGCGAGTACTGTTGTCTACACATTGAACATAGTTCAGTTGAAGAAAGGTACAAACAAAACTCCCTATGAGTTGTGGCATGGTCGATCACCATGTGTAAGTTATTCAAAAAAAAATTTAAGTAGATGTTATATAAAGAGAGATGAAAATTCAAGTAAATTTGATCCAAGAAGTGATGAGCGGATATTCTTAGGATGTTCTACAAAGAGTAAAGCCCATAAATGCTTGAACAAAAGAACAAATAAGACAGTAGAAAGTGCTAGTGTAAGAGTTGATGAATTTTCTGGGAAAAATGATGAATCCAACAAGAAGGAACCTAAAGACTATCATGGGTTTGTATATGTACAACCAGTGGAACATGACACTACAATAAAACCAATGGAGAGACATGTCAATGAACAAGAACCGATACAAGCAGTTGAAGAAACTCCTATAACTGAATCGATATTGCCAAAATATGTAAAGTTGAATCATTCCCTTGATCAAATTATCGGTGAAAGAAATGCAGGTGTGCTAACAAGAAGAAAGGCGAGAGAAGGAACCTATTTGCTATATGAATTTGAGCCTAAGACAACGAAATATGCATTGAAGGATGAAGATTGGGTGAAAGCTATGGAAGAAGAATTGGAGCAGATTGATAAGAACAAAACCTAGACATTAGTGCCCAGACCGGTGGACATGAATGTGATAGGTACTAAATGGATCTTTAGAAACAAGATGATTGAGACAAGTGAATCTGCTGGTAAGGAACAAGGCAAGATTGATGTGCAAAGGATATGCACAATAGGAAGGCTTGAACTATGGTGAAACATTTGCATCTTTAGCCATACTTGAAGGTAATAGGATAATGCTTGCATATGCTACTTATAAAGGATTCAAGGTATATCAAATGGATGTTAAATCAGTTTTTCTTAAAGTTGTTATGGATGAAGAAGTAGATATTGAACGACATAAAGGATTTGTTAATTCAGAAGGTAAGAACATGGTGTGCAAATTACAGAAATCATTGTATGGATTGAAACAAGCACATAGGGCATGGTATGAGTGATTGCACTCATATCTAATTTAAATTGGATTTCTCATAACAAGTGATAATAGTAATGTGTATTTGAAGACTGAGAAAGATGACAAGTTGTTGATAACATAAATATTTGTAGATGATATCATTTTTTTGTGGTGATGAAGAGATGAGAAGATCATTTGAAAATAAGATGAGGAAAGAATTTGAGATGTCTATGAACGGTGCAATTAAATTATTCATTAGATTGCAGGTTCAATAGATGAAAGATGGCATCTACATAAGTCAATCCAAATATGTAAAGGAAAATTTTAAGACTTTTGGGTTAGAAGACTCAAAACCAATTGGTACCCCTATGATTACCGATTACAAACTATCTGTAACATATGTAATGGAGATCACGTTACTAAAATGTAAGATAGAATATGTGTGTAGATGTATATATATGTGTGTTGGGGGATTGATTTGATTTATGAATTGATTATCTCGAAATGTAAAGTGTTGATGTGTAAATTGTTCTTTGAATTACCTAGATTGTATTGGATTCCTTAACCTTAATTGAATTGTGTTACTTAAGTATTGCAATTGTGATTAAGGAGAAGATAAGATGTTTCTTTTTTACCCTCAAATGCACAAATAGGAGATCCAAGTTGATCAACCCGAGAGAAGGGTTAATGCACAAATGAATCAACTATTTGGAAAGGAGAATAACAAAGGAGATACCTTAAATTCTGTTAATTATATGTATATAAATGATATATGACAGTAATTGAAAAGATCTGAGAAATGCACTAACCTTGAAATATTGCAGATCAAAGAATGCTATTTTCTAAGGTATGTAGACTGTTTCTGGAAAAACTGACAGTTGATATCAAACCAAAACGTAGAGACGAACAAAACCCATAAATCATTTTCCGTTCCAATGTCGTCTTATAAAAAAGGTCGACCTTGACCCACAAATGTCAACCCTGACCCAATAATGTTGACCTTGACCTGCACAGATCCGAAAGTGACTTTGTTTGCGGATCCTGAAAGTTTGCCAAAAAGGGTATCCAAATTTGGGTTCAAATCCATTGTTCTGTACCTGTACCTGCAAGAAAAAGGAGATTGTTTTGTTGTGGGGGAGGGGTTTGCCTTGGTCAAACCTCAGTTTTGGAATTAACCTCAAGTATATGTAATTGAAATTGCAGAAATGGACAAAGTAAATGCATAAATTCACCTTGCTTGAAA
>MU223134.1:2674690-2710547 GCA_018584345.1 Thuja plicata | reverse complement strand
CTTCTCCATATCAAGGATAGTGGCAAACTGCAATAATCTTTGTGCAAGGAATTTCGTTCATGATTTTATTTTAGGTTTTGTGAGGAGTCAAGCTATTGGATTAACAGATGTGATCGCATTTAAAGGGGGGGCACATGTTTGTTTTGGGGGGGATGTGTCTATGTTGTAAATATTTTGAAGAGAGCTACATAAGTAGGCAGATTTGATTAGAAAAGTGGTTGTAGTTTTTGTTGGATTAAACAGGAATATCCTGTTTGTGTCTTTGTGGAAGCAGATTTAGTTTTGTGCTTGTTCTAGCCTTGTATAGATTTGTATGCTGTGCAATGGTTGGTTATAAGTTTGGGATGAGGAATGGACGGTGTTCCTGAAATGTTTTTTGTTTCAAAGGCGACAATTCCAAAAGTTCTGGAAACAAGAAAGCAATGTGTATAATTTTATATTTTGTGGATCATATTATATGCTATAGTAGCTTTTTTCTGTTGAAACACTCTATAAGTTTGTCTCTCTGCAATGTCATCATCTGTAGAATGATTCCAAATTTTTTGTGTATCAGCTAGAGTTTGGTAAGTCATGACAGGCCTCACAATCCACGGACACACTTTGTATCAGATTTTTATTTAAATGATAATAGGTTGTCTATGCCTAAATCTTGGAATGCCATTTTGAGATGTACTATCTATTTCCCTTCTAGGCTTTTGAAGATTGGAGATTTTTGGAATTTTATGATGATTGTCATTGTGTGCATTGGAAGATGAGCAAGAATCATTGACAACTCAGCTGGTTTACAGTTTTATTTGCTAAATATGGATTGCTGTTTTATTGCTATCAAGTACGAGATCTTAGCATTTACTTATTTTCTTGGCTTCTAGGAATTCTACATCACATGAATTGTTTATTCATTGTATGAGATCTGTAGGGCTTTGTTACCATTTCTGCAAATGGACTAGCAAATCTTGTTGTTTATTACAACTTGTTAATATTTTCTGAAATGATGCATGTGCAGGTCCTATTATGACGTTTAATCCCCTATAAGAATGGAATGGCCCGTTCTAAAGTTCAATGAGTTTATTTTTTGTGTATCAGTATAACAGTTAAATTATTAATTTATTTCTATTTGGATTTTGAATTACCATCATCTTGGTGCTGCCAGGGTATGAACAGTGGCAGTGGAAGGAATATTACTGACTATGGGAGAGGATATTCTCAAAGAGGAAGTTTGGGGAGGTTTGTACCTTGTTACTGATGATCATGCAGAGTTATTTCAATCTTTTGGAATTGCATATTGATAGTTGCTGTTACTTACTGCCATACATCTCTTTCAGTGGAAGTCAATCGGCTGTTGTAACAAGTACAACTGTTGAGGTTGTTGTTCCTGAACGTGTCATTGGATCTATCTATGGGGAAAATGGTAGCAACCTAGCTCAGATTCGTAAGGTTGGTTTTTTATTTAAGGTTTATTTCATGTATAATTATTTCCATGGTCCTCTTTGTTTATTTATTATATTTTTGATGCCACTTTTAGATTTCTGGGGCAAAAGTTATAATGCATGACCCAAGACCTGGAGCTACTGAAGGTTTGGTTGTAATATCTGGGACGCCAGAGCAAACTCATGCTGCGCAAAGCCTTCTTCAAGCATTTATTATGAGTGGACAATCCTCACCATGATTATGTACATTTGTTAGAGGTAGGTATTTTTTATGGTCTTGATACTAATCCAAACAACTGACTTTACATGCATACACAGGCATATTGATACTTTACCTGTATTTTATGTTCACATGTATGAAGGTCTTTCTATGTGCTTCTTGTGAATATTGATGGAAGACTTTCTGATGCTTTGCCTTTCGTTTGTGCTTTTCATCCCTTCATTCTCCTTTAACAGCCGAAGACAAAGAAGCTTGGAGTATGAGAGCAATAAACTTTGAAGATTTGACCAACATTTCCAAAACCTTGAGGTTATATAAATAGCGTCAACATACAAAGTCAAACAGTGCAGATTTAGCAGTTGATCAGTGGAAGCTTATTCTGTCCCTATTTTTATTCTGGGCTGGCTTTTACTTCTGAGAAAGCCCATGGATATTTATGGGACTCAACTGATTGAGAGGATGATGAAACATAGCTACATTGAGCCTTCTATCATGAAATTTCATTTTTGTGCGCGTTATGGAAATTAAACCTTGCTTTTCAGCAAAGTTCTATTTTCATTGATTACATTACACATGTTGATGGTCAAACAAACCTGTGTTAACATAGTGGGATATACTTTAGGTTTCTTAAATTCAGCTTCATTTAGGACTTTCACTTGCTTTGAAAACAGTGACATTTGGTGTAAGACTCGAGAAAATTTTACATTCACTTTCTATGGAAATAGTGGCATTTTGGTAGGACTATATACACTGTTATATTGTTCTATGACATGCAAATGAAAAGTAAAACTTAGTGATGAAAACATTGTTAGGTAGTATGAGTATCATTTACTGTATACCTACAAATTGAAACTATATACAATGTTATATTGTTCTATGACATGCAAATGAAAACTTAGTGATGAAAAACATTGTTAGGTAGTTGTATCATTTACTGTATACCTTAAAATTGAAAATTGAGCTTTGCATTTTAATGCTTAAATACTATCCACTTCTTACGTAGTTATCTTCAAACTGAGATGTCTGTATGCTATCAGAATGGGACCAATTTCCATCACTCAACATGACCTTGTTGTAAATCTTTGATAAACATTTTGTTTTATTTTTGCATTGTTAAAATGGAAGCCTCATCAGATACTCCTTTAGAAAATATTTTGGTGAATGTGATTATGTCTCTCTATATTTATTATTAATGATAAAATCCTGAGGAAACCATTTACAAATTTGAGCATCTTTTTACTGAGATCATCAAAAACTGCCCTCTGACTTATGAATGGAGGACTGCCATTATTGATAAACGAACAATGTGTTTATGTATCTCTATATTTATTATTAATGATAAAATCCCGAGGAAACCATTTTACAAATGCGAGCATCTTGGTACTGAGATCATAAAAACTGCCCTGTGACTTATGAATAGAGAACTCTCCCATTATCAATAAACAAGCAACATAGAAAAACATTTTTCAAGATAACACCTGTGAATGGTTTGTCTTCTTGGGAATTCATTTTTGACTATTCAAAAATCATTTGAACAAACCTGAAGCATGGTGTACTTAAAGCTTTGATGTATTAAATGTGAATGTAGAGCTCGGTCATTGCTCAAAATTGTATATAATTGGTAAATGTTAATTAAAAAGTGTTACAAGCTCAAGACTGTTTCAGGTTTCCAGTTACTTTTGTTCCCCTGCAATATTGTGCAAGGTATAATCCGGATTCTATTGAGATTGCAATGTCAATTCTTTTTTTTTTTCAGTGGAAAAAACTGAAAATTATTGAGGAACTGTTATTTCTTTCTAGGATTGACTTAACAAATTTGTTTGTAGCTGAAATTGCTTATCTAGGAGATTGAGTTGTCTGTTTGAGTTCATCTGTGATAGTTTTCTGGTGGTATGGTATGATTTTTCTTTTAAATTCAGTCCTACCCAGGAACTGAATTTCAAGATTTTATCTGATTATGTATCCAAATAATGTGTCTTTTTGTAAGGTATTGGCTCAATTTTGCAAAGGTGGACCTTGACTTTTCAACAGCAGCAGGGTTTCAAAATAGCCATAAACTGTCCTGGGAAAGTGCTCTACAGCTGCATACCTATAAAAAATTCCATTGCAGTATTAAAAAGGAAAAACCAGTTCATATCCTGTAACAAGTACTTTGAAAGACACATTGTTAACTAATTGATGATTTTATCCCCATTTAATAAATTCACCAATATAAGCCCATCTCTTCGACCTGCTGGAGGCTTACTTACATCATGCTTACCGAAAGTAAAATTTTAAAATAATTTGTAAAACTGGATCTTCATGGGATAAGAGTTTATTTTTGAAATGTTTATGAGCCAAATGTCTAGTACATTTTACCCCTTTAAACTGTTCATGCAGAGTAAAGTTGCTCTAGCTTCAATTCCCTTTAAGTATTGTTTTAGCTTGTCTGTGGCAGCTGAAAGATACTAGTTCCTGACATATGATATATTATTATATCTTCTTGATTAAGGTCTTATGTAGGACCACACTAAGTGGGAGTTACTGATTCATTTAATCTCAAAAACTTTTGAAGCAACCTGTTAAATTCTTTTATCTGAGGGCAACATCTGCATATCTCATCTGCACATTATACCCAACATATCAGACTTAGTCCTAGCTTCTGAGATTTATTTGGCATCATTGGCACTCTTGTGGTATTCTAATTACTCTACATGGTCCATTGAAGGCCATTGACACCAGCTCACAATGCTGTACTGCTTCCGGTGCTTTAATCAATCACTTGATAAAAGTTGATATCATTATTCTTGTCAGGATAGCATATTAATTTCAATTCATCAGAGTATTGGTAAATAATATCTGAAGAAATGGCCATAAAACCAAAGTATCCAGTTTTTTCAATGTTCAGTTTAAAAAATACCCTTACCCATTGTCTTAACCACTCAGCACCCTCATCAAAATTTCTTGGTATTGATTCTAGACCCTCAATAGTGTTAATTCTAGGTATGTTTACCTGGTAAATTGCCATCAAAACATTATTATTTCAAGTTGATAATAAAAGGCCCATTTAGATTTTTTGTTGCATAGTGTATCTTGTCAATAGCAAAGTAGTTGTCTTTTCTTTATTTTGGAAGATGAGACTTGGATGTAACACAAGATGTTTTGTATCATTTGTGTCAATACATTGGACAATATCAGAATCTTTTTTCAAATATAAGTTACTAGGGTTAATACATTGGAGAATATCAGAATTATTTTTCAAAAATATGATTATGCTATTTTCAAATTAGTAAAAATATATTATATGATAAACATACATTAAACTTTTATTGAAGTTTTGGTGCACACCAACCCAAAATGTCTCACTTGTTTTTGTTGAAGAAATTGTCCTTTATGGAATGGCCTTTCCAAAGGTTAGTACTTGTCACATAAGGAAAATTTAGTGTTTGTTATCTGTTAAAGAGCTCCATATTTTTAAACAATCTGAGCCATTTGCACATTCTGTGTGTCTGGCTAATTTATGGCCCCCTTAAATTTATTTGTAATTAACTGTAGTTGTGTAATAGTTACCTGACAAAGTTTTGGATGGAAAACATTAATTAAGAAGTGCTGCAGTATGACTCTAGTAACTACATTAGAAAAGGTATAAACCTGACAAAGTTTTTGATGAAAAGTGTTATTCAAGAAGAGCTGCAGTATCAATTTTAGTAACCACATTAGAAAAGATATTTAGAGTGAAATTTGACCCCACTGCCTTGTTAATCACAATATTCAAATCATGGAAGGTGAATTATTCAAACAAATGTTATATGAATGCCATTTCTTGTGCCGTTTGAACTATGTTAATAATTAATTCTCAAAGACAGGCTTGTATTTTGAGCATGTCTATTAGGAATGGTTTTAACTTTTAACCATTTCCAGGAAGGATGATGCAGTATATTCATTTTTTGGAATACAAAGTAAGTAATGGAAACAGAGTTTTATATGGATGCCATTTCTTATGCCCTTGAACTATATTGATTCTCAAAGACAGGCTTGTGTTGTGCACATACTTCTATTATCAGTTTCTGTTGGAATGGTTTTAACCTTTTACAGGAAGGATGATGCAGTATATTCATTTTTCAGAATGGATGATCCAAAAGGACAGTTTTATGTTTGAAATCTAGCCTGCCGCTGAATACTTCACTCAGACAATCATTGGCTTTGCAATTTGATGCTCTATCCAAGCCTGAAATTGTAGTCTTCACTTCGATTCTGTAGTGGAGTATTTACTCTCAGGTATGTTTATTCTGACCACTTGTATGGTTATTGTTTTCCAAAGTTGTTTTTAGGAGGGGATATTTGGTTCAGAACTTCTGATGAGTTTTAAACACATGGATGGTGCTCATTATATACTAACATTCACTAGGGCTTTATTTATCTTTCTTTGCAATGCATGTATTGCTTTTTGTTTTAACTTTTCTCATAAACTTCACATGCATTTTGGTTGCTAAGAAGCTCTGCACCAGACATGCCATATCCTTGGTTTTGCTTTTGTAGCTAATTCATCTTTAGTTATTTTCACATTCTAACTCTTGAAGCCCATTGCCATTGATTTAAAGATTAATATCCGTTCACAAGCAAGCTGCATATATTCTTGTTACTCAAGATGTAACCCATGAGATGGTCTCCATTTTGTTTCTATGGGTTATGCAGCCTAAATTTTCTATTTAGGACAGCATAAACTGTTTGGTGTTACAGCCATGATAATTTCATTGGCTTTTAGAAAAATATTTATCTAGGAAATGAGAGAATATCTTGGATATCTGAGTCTCATAATTTGTTTATATGGTATATGCCATTGATAACAACTGCTTTGCGGAGAGATGTCTCCTTGTAAAATACAGGTATTTCCTGGAATACTTTACTAGGCTAAAGCATAATCAAGCCTAATTATTTGTTGAAACATGCCACTAACATTGTTGAGTAGCATGAGGATGACACAGCTTTGTCTGTGGGATGAAAATTGAAAAGGAGGTTAGGTTATGACAGTCCTGATATCAAAACTGGTGATTCATTAACCCATGTTTGCTTCAGTTAAGTTTTGATTTTGCTATTTTAGAGATAGTAGGCTCTATTCAATTATTGTTATGGATTAATACCGCATCATTAATAATCAATTTTTAGGAAGTAGGGATCTGTTTTTTAAGATATGCCAGACGCAATTTTGTGATGTAAATTGCACTTGCCCTTGTCCACATTGCCTTGCAAAATCAAATGATGAGTGAGTTGAAACCCTCTACAATATATAGACCACCTTAAAAATGATTGCGACCACGATCCAAACTCTAATATTATAAGGGGCAACCTCTCTTGATTGAGTGGGCAAGCCACAGACAGAGTGAGGTCAAGTGCGTGCTCTTGTCACGTGGCATTTATTCTTTTGGATTGGATAGTGGGCCGCTTGTCTAGTCGTCCCCCATTTCATGCAGCTGGCTAACATGATTGATGATGACATAGTATATGTTTGCCGGAAATATGTAGAATAAACATTCAACTATATTCTGTGTACAGACATGTGGCCTAGTATAAGGGAGTTGGAGGGGTCAACATAGGCTAGGGTTAGTTCCAAGTGATTCTTGGTTAGTGCAAATGACTCTTAATAGGGGTTATTCTGGCATCAAAAGAGTTGGTATTTATTCTTTTGGATTGGATAGTAGGCCTCTTGCCTAGTGGTTCCCCATTTCATGCAGTTGGCTAACATGATTGATAATGACATTGAGTCATTGTTTATTCTGTCAGCTTGATGATATGGTATATGTTTGCAGGTAATATTTAGATTAGACATTCGACTATATTCTGCGTACAGACATGTGTCCTGGTACAAGGGAGTTGGAGGGGTCAACATGGGCTAGGGTCAGTGCCTAGTGATTCTAGAGTAGTGTAAAGAAAGGGAAATATTAAGTACTCAAACAAATTGTATGCTTGATGATGAAGGAATTTAAATAAAATCAAATCTAAATCAGTAGGTTAAAAGAAATTAGTCCATATTTTTCCAAAAGAGAGGAAAATGTTGACTTGATCACGGTAATTTTTGATTTTGTGATATTGTGTCAAGCAACATGAAATGGCAAGATTCATACAACAATGATGTGGGCTTCATCTACATGAAGGTAGTGAATCACATCAATTTTTTAATGTGGATTATGTATGGTGATTTATATTTCTAGACAACTATTAGCACTAATAAAGTATACGAGAAGCTATTTTTAGCAAACAATGTCCATTTCGTCTTTATCGTACTCAAATTAAATCAAGGAAGCCAATTTATGTTGGTCTTACATAGAACTAAGTTGTGTAACCAGATAATGAAAAAAGTGTTAAGCTAATACTGTTCTTGATGCTTATATTTGGTCATTGTGTGCAAGCAACCTTTGTGTGCTACTCTTTGTAAGTGTGCAAGCAGCCATAATATCACTTAGAAAAATCTTTTAACAATCTGTCCTTGGTAATGACTTTTAAGCAGTTTTCACTCCTCTTCATGTCTCCCTTTTTTGGTACTGAATATTCATGTTTTGTGATTTTGGAGGCCATGTTTATCCTCGTGTTTTCTTCATTTATTCTTTTTGCTTTCCCCAATATCATTTTCTCCTTGCCATTGATTGCAACAATTCTTCCATCTTTGTGGTGTGCTTTGACAAAGCTCTCCTTGCAAAAATCTTTATAGTTGGTGGTCTCTAAATTGGTGCTTCAAGTAATTTATTTTAAAGAATGTATTTGCTAATTACCATTTCTTTGCCCACGAAGTTGGGCCATAAATCTAACAGCTTGCCAAAATTAACTTATATGTTTATCAAACTTTATTTTTTTTGTTTTTATATTATTGCATTTGTACGTTAGTATCAATGAACTTCAATTAAATTTGAGGTGTGTAAACGTTTCTACTAGTTTATGTGATGATCATGTCTTTGGATAAACATAATAATTTATAGATTGGAATTTTTTCTAAGTTGTGCATATAGTGAGCTAAAATTTATAGTATTTGTTTAGTGAAGCGTTGTTTGGTGACGAATTCTGTCAAAGGATCATCTGCAACAAGGCTTCAATCTTTTCTTTGTTATGTGACCTGGAGGAAAAAAGAACCCTTTTTTTTTGTTAAAAGGGAGTATTGATTATGCATAGGCAGGGCCAGCCATTTTCAATTTGCTGTGTTCTATCCTCAACTTCGTATTAGTTTATTTTTTTGGAAATATTTTGGTATGATTAAGACTGTTTTCCTAATTGTAAATTCACCATCACGTTGTGGAATAGTTAAGTGAAGTTTGCTGTCTGAGTTGAGTGAATTGCATCTCTTTGTCAATGGATTTGTCATTTGGATTAGTGGTGGTTTTATTAAATAATTCACAATATATTAAATGAGTGAAATATAATGAGTCACATCAGAAGGGTAAAGAATCATAATTCTGCGAATTAAATTTTTTCCTCTATTTATTATACCAAAAAATAGATGGATGTATATATAACATAATAATTTCAATTAATTGGGCACAATTTAATTTTAAAATAGATGTTTTGGAAGTAACTCTTTATGTGCTATATATATCATTGGATGTAATATGCTGTCATTTGATATTGAAATGTCTTAAATAATTCATACTTAGTAATTTGGAATGAAAACAATATTAAATTTAAAATTAGGCCTTTACAAACCTAACTGGTTGAACTATCGGGTGAAAGTTGATGGCAAGGTCTCTAATTTTCGATGTGGAAAAACGAAATTATTTTAATGTTGTTAATGTGATTTAATTGCTGAATTCTTTGTAAATTAGGGCTAAGTTTTGTTGTTAGAGGAGCAAGGAATTTTTTTTGGTATTTTTTATGGAAAAGTTAAAAATAGAATAAGAATAAAGAAAGTAGTTAGAGGATGTATTTTTATTTTAGTTTATGAATCTTTGAATATATATGAAAAAGGAAAATGGAGAGGGAGAAACCTAATATGAAGGGGTGTTTATGTTTGTAAATTAATGGTGGCTTATCTAATTAACAACGAATTATTGATGTGGATTGTCATTATCACCAAGACCATTTGAGAGGGGTGTTTGGCAATGTATTAATTATGTGAATTAAAAAGAAATTAAAAATGGAAGATAAGAATATTTAAATGTATAGGATCATGTGACTACCTATCAATGAGGAAAGAGTAGCAATTTTTTTTCCAATTAAGGGGCCTTGGCTTAGGCTTTCTCGAGTGTTTCATGTTAGTATAGTAAGTAAATGTTAGAAACCTTTTTTTAAAGTTGTTTCTATATGTATGTAATTGATAAAGTTTGAACTTCTAAATAGTTGTATGGACTCATTTCATTTATAATCCTAATGACATGTATGAAAGGGTCAAATCATCCCACCCATGAATGAGAATATAAATTTCTAATGGTATAATGTGCAATGTTGCACTCCTCTTCCTTTAGCACCTCTCTAATGGTATAATGTGCATGTTGCACTCTACTCTTCCTTTAGCACCTCTCTAATGGTATAATGTGCATGTTGCACTCTACTCTTCCTTTAGCACCTCTCTAATGGTATAATGTGCATGTCGCACTCTTCTCTTCCTTTAGCACCTCTCTAATGGTATAATGTGCAACGTGCCTTAATTGCTTGTGTAGGTTATCAATGTTTGCTCCATTCAAACAAATTTTACATAGTAAGGCATGGCATTTAGCTGGAAAAAGATTAGTGGACCCATTTTTCAATATTAATTATAATAAGATAGTTTATGACAAACAAATAATTATGCCAATTAATGGGAAATACAAATTTGTTAATGGTACAAAGAACAACTTTTACTTTGTGCTCTTTCACTAACATTATCACCTTAATTTATACCTTGTCCTTACTAATAGTCAATCTGATTTTGTAGGTTTCCAACATGTATTCCTTTATAAAAGATCACATGCTCTATCAATTCTTGATTTCAAAACTCCTTTTTTTGATACCCCCATTTAGGCCAACTTATAAGAGTAATTTATGAAGTGCTTATAGAAAGGGATTAGCTAGAAAGAAAAACATTTAAGCCTTGTTAAGGGATTAAGTAGAAAGAAAATTTTGATGTACTTTTGTAGCTATACCCGATAAATTCTATAACATTCACTTTCTTTATGATATCCTTGTCCATTTGTTACCAATGGGCAAGGGGGATGATAGTTATGTTTTGACTTGGACCTTATTTTAAATGTGCTTAACTTGCAAATGTGATAATAAACTAATTGTCAAATTCTTTAGAACTCTAATAGATTATTCATTTTGAACATCTAACTACACTTATAATTATTAAATCAAAGGTTTAGCAAAGTTATTTGTGTATCACTTTTAAGTCAATATTGACCTAGAGGTTGATTAGCATAGCTTATATAAAGCAATTAACAAACTAATAAACATTTGAAAAGTTCATGCATTTTGTTTCACTTCATTGCCTATTAAAATAGGTTTTACGTTACTTGATAACCATCTCCATAATGAATTGGTTGTCACAGTAGTTTTTTCACTACATGATAACCATCTCCAAAACGAATTGGTTCGCACTTTTGTTAAAGACTCAGACTCATTGCGAGCATGTAGGTCTCGAGTTATTCTTTAAAGGCAACACTCCACTAGTAGGAGTGTAATGATGTTAGTATCTTTGGGGTATATAATAAAAATTAAAGGCTTGAATGTTGCCTTTGAATTTGGCCGAAAGCCTCAGAAAGAGTCTAGCAATGAATCTATACGATATTTTCAAGTGTTTTTTTGTCAAGTATAATGGAATTACTTAACAAAATTGTTGGATAGTTGTTCAAAATAATATAGTTTATAGTATGTCTTGGTACACATCTAATATCAACAAAATGAATCTTATTGTGGTGGAGGAGCACCTAGTGGACTCGTGCCTCCATGAGGTTTTCGATCTAATTTGTCTTGGTTTTGTGTTTTGATCTTGGAGTGAGATTAGACCATTTGTAATGTTTGGTGTAATGTCTTTAAGTTTTGCAAAAGTTGCTCATGCAACTTTGCACTTTTTGTTTTCCATTTTGTAAAATATGGTTTGTTTGCTAGTTGGAATTCAAACATTGGTTTGTAACTGTTGGAGCTAGAGCAAAAATGCTTAAATACTCTTGTTTCATCGACCAATGGGTCAGTTGATGTAATTTTTGTTGAAAAGGCAATAAGATAAACACTATTTTCTTGCGTTTTACAGGTTTTCTTACTGTTGGAGACATTTGTATGGGTTTGAATGGAAGAGTTATGGTCTTAAACTGGTTGGGATGTGAAGAATTGAATTACTTTTCTTTTGGCTTTGGTTTCATAGATTTTCATAAAGTATTATACATTATATAACCATTTTTAGAAATAGTTTTGAAACCCTAGTTGTAAGGGTTTGGTGATTAAATAATAAATTGAAGGCCATTCCATCGGTGGAAAAATCTACAAATCAGTGGAATGGAGGTTTTTAGTACGTATTTTATGTTTCATGAGTTTGTAGGAGCATGGGAAGGTGGTAGAGGTCAAATTGGTGATGCCCTAGCCTAATATCTCAATGCATTATGCTTGTTTTTGCGTAGGAGATCATAGGGTTTGATAGAAGGATAAATGGGTGATTGTTCAAGTTGATGGTAATTGTGGATTCAAACCTAATAGGATGTATTCAGAGCCCTAGAATGAAGATTTGGTGGTTGGAGTCGAGAAAACCAATAGTTGCCTTGTAAAAGAGGCCTAATTAAGCTTAGTTGTTGATTACCAGTCAATTAATGAGGCCCTTGTTCTAAAGTAACACTATCTAAGTTTCATATATGTATTTGAATGCCCAAAAGGGTATCTCAATATGTTTTTTTTTTCGAGCCCAACATGCTTGCACAAGAAGTCATGCCATGATAAGCCTATTTGGAGGGTTGCTAGGAAGACTAGGCTTAGGTAGTGAAAGTTCACCATTAGGCCCCGTTTGGTTGAGGAATTAGAATTTGACTCAAAACCTGATTATCTCAAAATAGGGTTTTGAACTCTTGTTTTGCATCTTCCGGATATAGTTTGGACTGTTTGGTTGACCCGGAAGATGGATGAGTCAATCCGTCTTCTACGTTTGGTTGCCAATCTATGGACTCCAATACCTAATCTGTGAAGACACCTCCTTCGAATGAAGGAAGAATCAGAAAGTCTGAGAAAGCCACATGAAGAATGAGGAAAAAACAAATGCACCAAATGAGTAGAAAGCTCAGTGACAAACATACATTGCTCACCAACAGGTCGAGGGAGAAAATTACTTGAGATGAACGTTGCAAATCGCAATACCCGCTGTGCCTCAACCCTAATACGTGACATAAAATCACTCACCAAATGAGTAGAAAGCTCAGTGACAACCAAACATCGATCTTACATAGAACAAAGCTTAAGAGACTTAAGGGTCGGACAAATCTGTCCATTAACTGAGACCTTTGTTTTTTTCAATGCAGCACACAGAGCTATGACTTCAAGTCTTCTCATACAAAATCGCTCATCAACAAGCGGAGGGAGAAAACTTGAGATGAATGCTGCAAATCGCAATACTTGCTGTGCTTCAACCCTAATCCCCAAAATTCACGGGAAGCCAACGGGCTTGACGAAATTATAAAATGTAGTTCAAAAAAACCAAAAACTAGAATTAGAAATCTAAGATAGTGCCGCCCAATTTAGTGCCGAATTGGGTTTTTATGTCCAAAATCGGAATTGCATTTTGGCGAACCAAATGATGGATTTTCCCCAAAAGCGGAAGTTTCGCACCCAATTCTAGCAACCAAACGGGTCCTAGGAATTTGGATTAGATGTTTGGAACTCATCAAAGTTGAAAATATGGTAGCAATGCAAACATTGCCACCCATCATATTGTTCTACGCAACTGTTAAAAAGTTTATACAAGATGGTATGTATAAGGATATATAAATTGAAGCAAAATATGAAATAGAAATACTATTATATTAATTGCATAATGTGATCAATTTGTGCACCATCCACCAAATCATCAAACTATGAAGTTCATGATTCCATTTTTGCGACTTTCCCTAACTATTAGGGACCTCAATTGCCTCTACAATTGGTATTGGTGGAGCTAGAGCAATAAGGGTCACCGCCTCTGCAACTAGTGCATTAGGAAAATCCACCTGGGCTCTTGCCTCCCTCTATCTTTGCTGTGCTAATTCAACCATGAAGTTTGAAAGTTCAACCTCAAATGAGGCCCTCTCTTCAGTACTTCTCGCCCAAGTAAAGCCTTGTGAAATTTCCCATTAAAATACTCGAACAATGACATCCTTCAACAAATTTTCAAACTTGAAAAGTTTCATAGTTATTGTAACTTGCCATCCAACATTGTAGGTCATGAGTCTCTTGAGAGACTCAATAAGTATTCTATCTTGATTACTAAAACACATCATTATTCCTAAGCTTCAAAAACAACCATATTATTCTGTTAGAGAGAATAGACTAGAAGAGATTTGTATCTTTCTTGAGTTTTGTCACTTGAAGATACCAAATAGATACCATACTTCTTTGGCAAAAAAACACTCAAAGAAAATATGATAAAGTCTTAGGTAATTTGCAAGCAAAAAAGAAATTCAGGTCTCCATTGGGCTTGAGAATGAGAAGTTTTCGCAGCATAAGGCTCCGGATGGAACACTTTTTCTTAGGTTCAATGGGTCTAGACCAAAGGTTGTTGAGAGTGGCTTGCAAGGAGGAGGGATCAAGTAAGGGGTTCAAACAAGTGGCAAGATTAGCAAGGATGCCGTTTTTGTTTGTAAGCTGAGATTATATGGTTTTAGCCTTGACATTAGGAAGAGGGGATCTATCCGACTAGGAAAAAGAACAAAACCTATCATTAATATGTTTATAGAGTTTAGGGAGGAAAAGAGCACCACAAGCCTCCCTAAGTACAATCTATGTCCTCCAATGAGTTTGGGGGACATCAAACTTGATATAGATCTCATGCCAAGACAACAAATGTCCATCAAGAATAATATCGCTAAATAAACTGATGGTTTTATCAACCCAATTTTTTGTTCAGTACCCTTGTAGGAGTGTTGGAGGCCTAAATTGATGGGGCTTCCACCAAATAAACCTCTCACCACACACTTTAGAGCTATTGTCAATAATAGAGTTTTGTGAGATCAAGTTTCTAACACATTCCCAAGCCTTATAGATAGACTTAAAAAAAATGAACCAGCTGGCTTGACAAATAATTGACCCACTATGATATCACTGAGAGGTAATACGTCCCAATTAGGTCTTTGTTCAAGGACATAATTGGAGATATTGTGTCTAATCAAAACCTTCCAAGACTCATCTCTTTGTAGGGCTTTGAAAATCCATTTGGTAGCGAGGGAGATGTTCACAATTCTTAAATCCTTCCACCCAAGCCCTCCCTTATGCTTGCTCATTGTGCACTAGGTCTATTTTACTGCATGCTTATTCCCTTTACCATTCGACCAAAGGAAATCTCTAACAAGTTTTTGAATGCGATTAAAATGATAATTACTAAACAACCAAGCTAATGAATAATATATGTTGTATGAGGATATTTTTTTTGGCAAACTTGAATTCTGCCTACCACCAATACGTATTGCTTATTCCATTTTTTCAATTTCTTATCAATCTTCTCTCTAACCCAATGCCACATTTATTTAAGGTTTGGGACCCCCACTTCTACCAAACTAGATGATCAAGACCTCCACCCCTGACCCACATTAAAGGGTATTTAGCAAACTAGGTAGGTAGGTGGCAGTCCTAGCCAAACATAACTGTTTTGGATAGAGATATCTTGCTCTCGAAGGCTTCACAAAATAAATCCAACTTGGTCATCAAAGATGCTATGTTGTCCTCATCTAGGTAGACCAATATAACAATGTCATAAACATACTATACATTGGTCAAGTCTTCCCTATTGGGTAGAGAGATACATTTAACTTTTGGGGATGAAAGATTATCTCTCAGAAGGTAGAAAAAAACATCAACTAAAACAAAGAGAGTCAGGGCAAGTGGACAACCCTGTTTGATGGATTTGGAAAGATTAAAATGCTATGATTTGAAGCCATTAATATCTACACATGCCTAAGCATCTTGCATCAGAATTTTGTGCATGAGACAATATTGTGTGGGGAATCCTAGAGCCTTGACCATCATAAAGATGAAATTCCACTCAATACGGTTATATGCCTTTTCAAAGTCTATTAGTAGCATAGATACTATCTGATTCAATTCTTTTTCCCAATTCAAGGCCTCCCAACAAGTAAGAATATTCTCTAAAATGTATCTCCCTTTCGCAAAACCAATTTGTGTGGGGCTCACAACTTTGGGGAGGACACTTTCCAATCTCTTAGCTAATAACTTGGCAAGTATCTTATAGGAAACATTAAGGAGAGTTATGGGTCTCCATTTTTTAATGAGAGCCCTGTCCTCTTCTTTAGGAAGTAATTTGATGAGCCCACTATTAATTTCCTTTCCAAGAGATCTTGTATTTAATGTTTCAATGTATACTACCATCAATTCTTATAATATAATTAGAAAATATAATAATATAATTATTATAATAATATAATTATTATAATAATATAATTATTTGAATAAATTAATTGGAGCAAGAGTGGTGACCCTTAGTGAAGGGGCACCACAAATATATATTTAAAGGAAGATCAAACCTTCCTCTTAGTAAAGAGATGAACATACTACACTCAAGAACATACTACACTCAATCTGCATAATGGAGAAGCAAAAGTGCTCGGGGAGACAATTTTGGATTGTCTATGGCTGGGAGGGCAAGAGTGCTCGTGGTTAAACGAGCACACCAACAAAACTTATTATTGTAACCACCCTAATTTGGTCTACTTTAAACATAGACCATATTTGCCCTAAATATCATCATACTCCCAATTATGCTAGTCCAACTATTCAATTATTGACATAATTTATCAAAATAAAAATAATATCTTAAAATCAAAGTGATTTCATCACTACCTCACATTAATTACCTTGGCCTATTTAAATCAAATCAACCTAATTAAATCCTTGGCTAAACTAATTAATTAATGAGAATTAGTAAAACTTTCTAAATACAACTCATCACTTGCACACGGAAAGTTAATCCATGAACCAATGAGAGTTTACTCACATGGATCACTCACACGGATCAATAAAGACTCAATCCTCACCTCTCACAAATCAATCTCAACCATTCATTTCTCAAATTCTTCCGTAAAAGGATTGAATTTTGAGCTCAATAGGTCCATAATTTTATAATTCTAATTGCACTCTTATGTTGCTCATTTGGTTTCATGAATTCATACCTAATTAGATTACTTTTTGCATTTGGTGCTTAATGAATCATTTTTAGCTTTAATTGCATGATAATTTGTATGAATTTCATTTGAATCTTCCATTTTAGGACTGAATGCGTCACTAATTTTAAACATAATCTGAGGGCAAACTTATAGCTTAAATCATACTCTTTCTAGATAGGAAGCAATATGTAAGTTTCCTTTGATTTTCTATGTTTTTCAATTGAAGTTAATGGTTCTAACCATTGATGTAATGACACATTGAAGTGCTGTGTTGCATCTTGTAGGTACATAATTCACACACATTTCTGGCGCCCACTGCAGGGCATAGCCCCAATTTTTTGACCATTTCTGGAGCTAATTGACTGACTTTTTAAACTTTGTTTTTGGTGCAGATTCACATTTGGGAAAAGAAGATCACATATGGTAAAGAAGATCACATCCTGTAAATTCTGAATCGCATTCGAGATGTCTTGAATCGCATCTGGTAAAGGCTCGCATTTGGTAAATTCCAAATCGCATTTGGGGTAAAGGCTCGCATTTGGTTTTTCCTAGATTGCATTTAGCAAATAAGATCACATTTGGTAAAATTTTGGATCACATTTGGTTGGCTTAATTGCATGGTTAATGGATTTTGTTGCTAATTAGCTAACCTTGTGTGTCTTTTGGATGAATATGATGGTTTAAATAGCCTAACAGGTTTTTGTAGGACGCATGCCAAAGAATCCTTGGTGAAAGAAGTGGAGTAAAACATGGAAAAACTACTAATGAGTGCAAATGTAGGTTGCCTTGGTGAAAATCGATCAAAATTTATGCTTGGTCAAGTCTTTCTTTAGGCACTAAATTTCAAATTTGGAGTTGAATCTTAACTTGACTAGAGGATTATGCTCTGTTCTTTCATGGAAAATCAGAAACTCAAAAATCAAGTTAAGTTTTGAGTTCAAATTTGTGGTAAATGAACATTGTTTTATGTGTTTGATAGGAGAAAACGACATGGAATACAAGATTATGCTCTTCTTCCTTGTGAAGAATCAGAAATCCAGACTCCTAAGTCGCCAATCCTCTTTATTTCTTTTCACTTTACCTATTAGTTGGGCCCGTTGACGAGGAAAAAATCTCCCGGGAGGACCCATGTGAGAACGAGATGTGAGCCGCACCACTCCAACTCACTTTAATCAAATTTACTCTTTGGGGTTAAAGACTCAGGAGTCAGATCTCATTTGGGCTTATACTCGACCCACGCCTAACACAAATTAGGGACTTTTAGTCTCAATCATGTTTACATGACTTCTTGTGCTAAGACGCTTTGCGGGACTATACGTCTCAATCGCGCTTGCGTGGATGCAAAGGATAAAACCGAACATAGACCCTTACTAGAAACTCTAGGCATAGTAGCGACCCGATTCACCCCCGAAAGGTGATAATCTTTTTGCAAAATAAATAGTAATTGCCTCAAGATACTCGTCATTTTGTGCACTCATTTGCGTTTGGAGGCGGATAACACGACATCATGACTGGAGCCATTACATGCTTGGTGATGGTCATATTCTGATTAGCATTTGAGTGTGTACCTGAGTCCACGAGAAAATATTTTCATGTTATGCCATTGAGTAGGAAAAGGTGTGTTTGGTTCTTAATAAACATGCTTAATGTGTCAAAATTACAAATAACAAGATAAAATCCCCAAACAAATCAATATTTTGACAGTCACACACATTTTGCACTATCTCAGACACTCTGGAATTTGTCAGACAGACCCTGGAATCAATTTTTTTTTTCACATCTTTCAAAACAAAGTGGCAAAATTTCCAAAACCCATCAGAAGGTTGCATCTAGGATCTTGGATCACATTTGGTCAGAACATAATCACATCCTGTAAACATAGTCACATTTGGTCAATCTTGGGTTGCATTTGGCGAACAAGACCACATTTAGGAAGAACATGCTTGCATACAAAAAATCTTGGATCACATTTGGTCAGTCGCATCTGGGACAAAGGATACTTGCACACATGTTAGACTAAAAAACTTGGTAGTTTTAGATACCCTTTTTTCTTGTCAGCCAGACTCTGTTGTTCTTGCTGGTCCACCTGATGTTGTTTCTCAGTCAAATTGAAAGTCTACCTTGCATGTTCTTTAGGGTTATCACAATTGTTCCTAAATTGTGTCGTCGATTCACTAAACAAATCTTCTTGATTCCCAACTCATTATCAAGGCATTCTAACCCTTTGACGCTGGATTCAATCACTTTCAAACATCAAAATCACATTCACCATAGCTTGGACAAACACATTTGGACAATTCATAAATTCCTTTTGGCACTATTGGAATGCTTTTGATGAGACTGACATCTCGCTTTCATGGTTAACACAAGAAGCAAACAATATGTTGTTGACGATTTCAAAAGACCTTTAAGATTGCTCAGATTTCAATGAGAGACATCTCAAACAAACACTCTTTTTGATCAAGACTCACCCGACATGGATGTACCTAATAGAGAATGAAGTGCCGCCTTTGATGAATATGACCAAGATGATAACCAAGACAAAAGAGAATGTCAAGAAGAAAGAAATCATGACCATCCTTTGTTTGAATCAGATAGTGATGAAGAAATATTAGAAGAAGAGTACAATAAACTCAAACAAAGTAGGAAGTTTCAAAAGACCTTGGAGAAAATCATTGAAGAAGACAAAGAAAAATATTTTCTCCACCTAGCTTCTCTTGGGGTCAAACTTCCTAAAGATTATGATGTCGAACTATTGAAAGCTAAAGAGGTACAAACACCTATATCAATACTCTCTAAACAGTTGTATCAAATGCAAATAGAACTCACAACGCTCAAGAAAGAAAAGACTAAACCAACTGAGAAATACTCATTGGAAAACATATGTCCGTTCCCATTCAGTAAGAACTTGCAAATGGTGCCTTTTCCACCAAACACAACAAGACCAAAGAATGAAAAATACATGGGAGAAAGAAACAAATCCTCATGATCATGTGAGAGAATTTTGCGCATTGAGTATCAAATTTATGCATGAACCAACATACTTAATGAGACTATTTTCGGCAAGTTTAGGAGGACAAGCCATGGAATGGTTTTCCAAACTCACACCTAGCATACAAACGTTTGAGGAGTTGATTCAAACATTTTTCCAACACTACTATTATAACATACAAAACAATTTCACCATGATGGATCTTTGTAATACCAAACAACAAACAAGTGAATCCTTCACACATTTCTTGCAACGATGGAGGAAAATATTTGCAAGGTATTCAAGGCAAATACCTGAATTGGAAACGATGGAAATCTTCATCAATAACTTAGTACCTTAAATGAACTATGTTCTACAAATGCATGATTCTCCTAGTTTCGATAGAATGATTAAGAACGCTATTCATGTAGAAGAGGTTATGATAAAAAAGGAGAAATCACGCTTTCTAATGACAAAAAATCCACTAACAACTATAACAACAAACCTAAATGGTGGAACAAGAACAAAAATGTTGTTAATGATGGAGTGGTGGAAGCTTCAAATACAAACGTTAAACCGGTTGTGTTTAATCTTACAAACAACCTACAAGCAAGCAAATAAGCTAAGACAACAACAACAATTCAACGAGCAAACAATGATACCAACAAGAACAAGGCATGGGTGTCTAAACCACAATGAACATTTACTCCATTGGGAGAACCTCTTGAAATGGTTTTGAAAACTCTCTTGGACGAAAAAATCATTACTTTATCAGAGTCAAAACCTTGGGAACCGGAAGTAAAACCAAGATGATGGAACGATAATGCCTATTGTGAGTTCCATTAAAACAAAGGACATAAGACCAATGATTGTGTCAAACTCAAGCACGTTATACAAGATCTCATAATGGAGGCAAAATTAAAGTGGAAGGACATACACCTAATGAAGATCACACAACCTATAATAAACCATTTCCTAACTATGAAAAAGGAGAAGCCTCTAAAGCAAAAGGAAATGAACTCAATTACACCTATTCTCATAATTATAATGTGATCAATATGTTGGACATAAGAACGAATCAATCAATCTGATCACTATCAAAGGTGTCAAAGACAAGTCGAGACATTCAAATGCAGTAACACGAAGTCAAGCACAAATTACGATCAAAGAGGTTAATTCCTCATCCAAACAAACAACATCATCCAAACCACCTGTTGTCACGATTCCAAAACCAACAACGTCAAGACAAACAGTTCACATACCATCTGCTAAGTATAACTTGGTGGACCAATTGCAAAGAACCTCGACCCAAATCTCTATATTTGAGTTGCTAAAGATCTCTATAGTGCATAGGGAAGTTCTTGAACAAGCCCTATACTCAGCTAACATTCCAAAGGACATAGATGTGGACAAATTCCAGGCAATGATTAATCACATATCAGCGCCACATTACCTCTCTTTTTTTTAGAAGAGGATGATAAATCTTTGACTCATCCCCATAATTAGCCTCTACACATTGAAGTTTTGATCTACAAACACCGTGTAAAATGTGTATTGATAGATGGAGGTGTGGGTTTGAATATATGTACTCTCAATCTGGTCAAATAATTTGGTCTTTTAGAACACACAATTGATTCAAGAAGTAAGATAACCATCAAGGCCTATGATGAGGAAGAAAGGTCATCCAAAGGACTAGTTGTTCCACCAGAAGAATAGGACCAATAGAAAAAAATGTTATTTGTCAAGTTATTGATCTACCATTGGATTATAACATATTATTGGGGAGGCCTTGGATACATGAAATACAAGCGGTGCCGTCTACTTATCACCAATGTATCAAATTTCCACACAATGGAGTAGAAGTAATGATCCCTGTAGATTCAAGCTACACTTGGAACAACATCAAGGCAGACAATATGGTTCCTCACAACAAGGAAGTTCCAAAGGAGACTATAGCTGAAACCTCTAAAGACATGGTGATGAGAGGTTTTGGAAAGACATTAAAAATTGAAGAAACTAGCGTGGGGGAATACAAACTGGACACAATGCCATCTTTGGCTAATCTTCCCATATCTCCAAGATCATATGGGAAACCATCCCCATCCTTTGCACCTTATACTTCAATAGAAAAATTTATTCATGAACCCATTGGCATAGTTAGAGCCTCAACTTCTCAAGAGGAAGAAAAATAAGATAAAGTAGTCTTGGCATGACTCTATAAAATGGAAACAGGATAAAATGAAGTAAAACATGTTGAAATATCTTCTGAAAAATATGGCAAAGGTTATGATCTTATTTAACAATTGGGATACAAAGGGAAAGGACCTTTAGGAGATAAAGGCAAAGGACTCATTGAACCAATTCGTATGGAATTCACGCACACTATGGACAAGACAAAATCAGGTTTCAATAACAAATTAGAACATCTTACCTCAAGAGGTGGTGTAGTCTTTGATAAAGGAAGTGACAAAGATGAACAAGAAGCTGGAATTGTACCCTAGACATATGAAAGATTATTGCATATCGGTACTGAGAACCCTGAATACCAAGGAGAATGGTATGTACCTACTTTAAGAGAACAATTAGAATACCATGTTCCTTTGTTGTCACAAACTAATGTCCAAGAGGTAGAGGAGGAAGAAGAAGAGGATTCTCTGGGAGTTCAACAAGACAAGGAATACCATGCAGATACCCCTCAAGAACAAGAATAAGACATAAGCAGAGAAGACAAAGCGAGTAGCTCAAACACTTTTCAAGAGTTATCTTCTATAAGACAACAACAAGATATACATCCCAACTAGGGGAAACTGGTGACAATTTCACATGTCCTGGATCTACCACACTTTGATTCACAAATAGCCAATAGGGTACACCAGATCACTATTACTGAATTTCTAAATCGATCTGATGACAATATATCAGAATCACATGATTATGAATGTGATCACGTGTCTGATGCTACCATGGATATTGAGGTAGATGTAATCCATAAATTTGCACCTTTACTGGAAAGAGGAGAGAGTTTTAATACTACCCATAACATAAATGTTGTCACAAAATCATATGAGGTGGTGATGCCTAGCATAATTGATCAAATTTCAATTGTCTTATATTGATACGCCTGGATTAAATCCTGAATTAATAATGCATCACTTATCTATCACTCATGGGATAAAACCTGTCAAACAAAAATTAAGAAAGATGCACCCACATGTGGCATTATTGGTGAAAGCGGAGCTAGAAAACCTCATAAAAGTTGGATTCATAAGGGTCATTGTTTATGCAAGATGTATTTCTAATTTAGTCCCCGTATCTAAAGTAGACAAGTCTATCATAATTTGCACCGACTTTACAGATCTAAACAACTTGTCCTAAAGATGAATTTCCACTCCCAAACATTGATATGATCATAGATCTCACGACAAGATATAAAATCTATTCACTCATGGATGGATTTTTGGGCTACAACCAAATAAAGATTTCCCCTGAAGACCAAGAAAAGAAAAAATTTACATGTTCATGGGGGAAATTTTGTTGGAACATCATGCCATTTGGGCTAAAGAATCCCGGAGCTACATATCAATGAACTATGGAAATAATCTTCCATGAGATGATACATAAGAACATGGAGGACTATGTGGATGATACCTTAGCCAAGTCAAAAATCAGAAAAAATAACATTGAAGACTTGCGAAAGATACTAGATAGAATGGAACAATTTCAACTAAGGCTCAATCCAAAGAAGTTTGCATTTGGAGTTCAATCAGGAAATCTCTTAGGATTTATTGTATCAGCTAAAGGAATCGAGGTAGACCTAGAAAAACTGAAAGCAACCATGGATATGACACCTCCTAGTAATATAAGTCAAATGATGACTCTCCAAGGAAGACTCCAGTCAATCAGAAGATTCATGTCTCAAATAGCGGATAGAGCACAAAATTTCATGAAATTATTACGTAAAGGAGTGCCTTTCAAATGGGATGAACACTATGAAAATAACTTGAAGGAATTAAAAAATAATTTGGCTAATCCTCCTATCTTAATGGTGCCTATTCATGGTAAGGCATTGTTACTCTATATTTCATCTACAACTACATCATTGGGAGTATTGCTAGCACAAGAGGACAATACCAAGAAGGAAAGAACAATTTATTATATCAGCAGGATATTGGTATCTTATGAGTTCAACTACAGTATAATTCAAAAAGCTTGTTTAGCCGCTGTTTTTGCATCTCAGAAGCTAAGACACTACATGATCTGGAATACAATGAAACTCATTACAAAGATTGATCCTCTTAAATACCTCCTGAGTAAGACAACATTAATAGGGAGGCTAGAAAAATGGGTCCTAATCCTTAGTGAATTTATTATAGAGTATGTCAACATAGAGGCTATTAAAGGAAAAGTGCTAGCCGATCAACTCGCTGATTCACCATTACAGGATGTAACACCATTGATCATAGAGTTTTCAGATGAGACAATAATGCACTTAACAGAATATCCATAGACAATGTACTTTGATGATTCTTTCACACAACAAGGATCTAGAGCAGGGGTATTGTTTATCACTCCTCAAGGTTACAAGATACCTAAGACATACAAATTGATGTTTCCATGCACCAACAATATCTCTGAATATGAATTATTGGTAAACGGTCTCAAGCTAGCCATGGAATGGAAAATCATAGATTTATATGTATATGGTGATTCTCAACTCATCATCAATCAAGTAAATCGAGAGTACCAAAAGAAAGATGAAAAGATGATGCCCTATAAGCAAATGATCGAGGATCTAAAGAAGTACTTTGTGTTTATCACATTACAAAAAATTTCAAGAATAAAAAATAAAGCTGTAGACGCTATGAAAACACTAGCATCCATGCTACAACCGGAGGAACATCAATTCCGTTATGACTTCTTGGTGGAAGAACTTGTTATAATTCAAAGTATTCATAAGCCAAGATCATCTGCATGCAAAATAACCTAATACAAAAGCAATACTTGGAGACAAAAAAGTTCTAAAAGACAAAATATTCATTCATAGAGGAAATACAAAATACAAAGAGATCAAACGTTATGAAGGTGATCGAAACCCTAAAGGGAAAATATCTAAGTTGCATAATAATAATTAATAAAAGAATTAATTATTATATACCTAAAGTTTAGCTTAAGTGAAATAGATATAATAAGTGACTTAATAATTAAATCAATATGATTTAATTAATAATTGGAATCACTTTATTACTCTAACACGCTCCCTTAAGATAAAATTAGGGAGAAGCTAAAAACCTAGAAACAACTACTGAAAGCAGGAAAATGGGTCCCGACAACAAGGCCTGATCAGGTACCCAAGTACAAAAATCTCTGTAAAGATGAGAAAAGGAGAAAACCCAGTGGAAAAACCCCTCTCCAAAAAGAGATGAAGCCTAGTGAAGGACTGAAGAAGCCTCCAAACTAGAGAATGTCCCAGAGAATAGGAACATAGAAAGAACATGTAGAACACCTCTGAAGCATGAAGCTGCAAACATTGCCAAAAAATAACTGCTAGAACCTCCACTGTAATAGAACATGATCAGGTAGAGAAGATTGTAAACAAACCCTGAAGAGCTGATCAATCGAAGATGGAAGAATGCCTCCAAAACAAGAATGAATGAAGAGTGTCCATATGGTAGATGATCCATCTCACCGAAAAGCATAGGTACCAACCACTACATCCGCCTAGTACATATGAACAAATACTAAATACATAGATCACTCCATCAAACCAAGGAAGAATTAGAACCAACAAGAGATACCCCCCATAATGCTGAGCAGGGAGAGGCATGACAGCTACACTAAAACAGATTGCCAAGAAACACTGGATGAGGAAGAATGTACAAACACATATAAAGGATGGTATCATGGAAGTAACACTCACTGGACACACATAATGAGGCTAATGTCATGGAAGACATACTCAATTGAAAAAGGTAGAGGGAAAACAAGGCAACCATCAAACCCCCCCATGCCACTTTATAATATAGTGCGAGTACAATCAAGCACAAAATATGCAGGATCCCAAGGATGCATCAGATGACACTTTAATTTAGTGCGTTTGCAAACAAGAAAAGCTACATAAATAGATGTCTACAATATCAGGAATGACATAAATCTTTAGAAATATGAATAACAGCTAAAAAGAAGTCATCCCATTCACAAAAAATGATCCCAGTACCTGAAACATCCAAGATATCCACCAGACTGCAAAAATGCAAAAATATGAATAAAAAATACTTGGAGCAGAATCTGGGTGTGATACCCATACAAGAAGAAAGATAATTGAACCATCTTTCTGATGCCATGCAAAAGTTGAAAAATAGAGTCCGGATGAGCAAGATATGGCTCTCGGAGTGCAAATAGGAACCCTGACTTTAACTGGCAAAAAAACTTGCAAGATGGAAAAATCAGAAAATATAACCTCCAAAAAAGTCTCTCTCAGAAAGAGCTTTTTGACGATATAAGGAATTCAAAAATCGGCCTCCGTTGTTCGAGATAGAGAGAAAAAACCACAAGCTCCTCATTATGAAAAAAGAAGTTGTATGATGGTTTCATAGCCGTCAAATTTAACCACACTCTCTGACCTGCGACTGCTGACATCACTGCCTGCACATGCAGGCGTCATTTCCAAAAGGTACGCACCTTTTCAAAGTAAAAAAAAAAACTTTACAAAAGCATTTTTTTTTTCAAAATTTGAATAATAAATTTTAGATTTTTTTATGAGTCCACCTCGATTTTCATGGCAAAAAATGGGCATAGGCAAAAAATAAATTGCCTCAGAATGCAACTTCGGCCAAAATGGTCGTGTCCTATATGGAAATAGGGGTTTTTGGGCGTTTTGAGCACACCCGTGAGGTCCGTTTGTTCTCAAAGTGCCCCAAACAAAATACCCTGCAGATCGACACAAAAAAATGTAGAAAAACCTTGAAACCCTTGGAGCTCCAAAACCTTCAAAAACTCAGGAACAAGCAGCAAAAACATTGCTCTGATACCAAGTTAGAATTCAAATAATTCATAAGCCAAGATCATCTGCATGCAAAATAATCTGTTACAAAAGCAAAGCTTGGAGACAAAAAATTTCTGAAAGACAAAATATTCATTCAGAGAGGGAATACAAAATACAAAGAGATCAAACCTTATGAAGGTGATCGAAACCCTAAAAGGAAAATATCTAGGTTGCATAATAATAATTAATAAAATAATTAATTATTATATGCCTAAAGTTTTGCTTAAGTGAAATAGAGATAATAAGTGACTTAATAATTAAATCAATATGATTTAATTAATAAGTGGAATCACTTTATTACTCTAACAAAACTATCATTCCCTGCATTTGATACACCTGAATCCCAAGTTATTTGTGTCCTAAACACCCAAGACCAATCTAGATATACCAATATAACTACCTATCTCACGGATCATACCTTACCTAATGGCCTATCTAGAAATAAAAAATGATCCCTAATTAGGACAACATCGTGTTATGCACTCATTACTACTAACTTATATAGACGAGGTCTTGACGAAATGCTACTTAGGTGTTTAGAACAAGAAGAGTGCGATCATGTATTAAAAGAGGTCTATGAAGGTGTGTGTGGATCTCACTCGACCAGTTTTTCATTAGCTAATAAAATCCTAAGGGTCGGATTTTATTGGCCTACAATGCAAAAAGA
Source organism: Thuja plicata (assembly GCA_018584345.1). Lineage (NCBI taxonomy): Eukaryota > Viridiplantae > Streptophyta > Pinopsida > Cupressales > Cupressaceae > Thuja > Thuja plicata. Next base: position 2,682,933 of record MU223134.1, on the reverse strand, counting down.
TGCAGGTCAGTATGCTAAAACATGTCCAAAATATCAAACACAAGGAAATCTTATCCATGCTCCAGCTAGGGATCTCATACCATTTATCACACATTGGCCATTTAAGCAATGAGCCTTTGATCTTGTTGGACAAATCTATCCCAATTCTTCAAGTGGAAACAAATACATTATCACGACCACTGAGTATTTCACAAAGTGGGTTGAAGCAGTGCCTCTAATCAAAGCCACTGGAAAACAAGTTGCTATGTTCATCTTGAACTACATCATCTATAGGTATGGTATACCCTCATCTATTGTAATAGACAATGGGAAGATGTTCAAGAACCAAGATATTGATGACTTTTGTACACAGTTTCACATTACTCAACATTGTTCTTCAATCTATTATCCCCAAGGTAATAGACAAAACGAGACTTTAAACAAGAACATTCTAAAAATCCTACACAGAACTGAGTAAATCTGGTAGAGAGTGGCTTTTACAATTAAATCTAGCACAAAAGGCTTATAGAACTAGCATCCGAACACCAACAAGAGCCACACCATTTTCTCTTATCTATGGCGCAAAGGTAGTATCACCAATTGAAGTGGAAATTCCTTCTTTGTGTGTATCTCTTTAAGGTTTTTTCACAAACAAAAAATACCACATAGATAGGGTCCAAGCACTAGAAATATTGGAAGAGTGCAAACAACAAGCATTTGATCACATGAAAGTCTATCATAAAAGGATGTCAAAAGGGTACAAAAAAAATTTAAAGCCACAACATTTTCAAGTGGGGGATCTCGTTCTAAGAGAGAATCCTAAGAATCAACCAAATAGAGAACAAAAAGGCAAGTTTGAACCTAACTAGTTGGAGCCTTGTGGTATCACAACAATTTTTGGGACATGAGCTTATCAGTTAGATACACCTAAGGGAGATGTTCTTCTTGATCCTATCAATACCCTACACTTGAAGCGGTTTAATGCCTAACATCTAGCCGAAGGGCTTGTTCAATGAAATTGAACTTGAGAAAATACCAAAAAAAAGTGAAAAATTGCTCCTGAAGAAAGCCAAAAATAGTGGAAAAGAGAAAAATAAAAACAGTGGAAAAAGTTATGAAAAATGTATTCTTGGTGAAAACCTGGCAAATAGGCGCCTTGATACTACAAAAAAAAGAGAAAAAGAGGAAAAAGTACAAAAAAATTGAAAAACAAGAAAAAGTGCCTTGGCAAAAACCTGGCAAACATGCGTCTTGGTAGCAAAAAAATAAATTTTCTGAGTGGTGAAAACCTAGAAAACATGCATCACTTGTAATCAACGCTCCATCTATCAATGCATTGCTTGCACCAATCCTTCACGATCATATCTTTGCTATCGGTTGAATTTGAACTCCTCATGAATGTACTTTCCTTGCCTAGAGTTTGCCTATATTTGAGTCTTAGGGATAGACATTCTTCATTGGGGGCATCTCGGCTAGCTTGTTCAGTAGGTGGTAGTTGGTTTCTAGGTCATCCTAGGTCCTTGTCTAGGAAAGTTTGCCACTACAAACAATATGTCTTCAATACTTGAATCACAACAACTTGGTCACTATAAAAAATAAAAGGTGTTTCTTAAGCACCACATTCCTGTAATGAACATTGTACTAGTGTTTCTCAACACTTTAATCCTACTAGTGTTTCTCAACACTTTACTCTAATAGTGCTTCTCAACACTCCATTGGATTTCAATTGCTAATATTATCTCACTCACTCAACCACATACATACATTACTTGATTCCAAGACTTAATTGATGATATCTTTACTGTGATTGAATAATGAATCAAAGGTGTTCCTAAACACCACATAAACACATATTGACTGATCTTGATTTGATTATGACTCTTTTTATGTTCCAATGATGTTTCAAACTAGGGGCATATAAATAGTTATAAATTTTCTTTGACTCATTATCAATTGTTGCTTGTTATGTCTTCCAAGTTACTCCATGACGCTTATTAAATGAAAAAGAGTCACAAGGACATGGAGCATAATATTTTATTGGTTTTTTGCGTATGGTGATTGCTTCAATGATCCTATACATTTCATCTAATATGGATGTTTATGATAAGAGCTTCCAACGTGAGTGGATAGCCACATATATCTTGATCCTTTTTGTGTAAGCTACAGTGAGGTTGAATCAATTTCCTTGTCTATTTCTAATCAACTTCTGAGTAAGGTGTATGACACATTATGTACCCAAGGATATGAACATTAACGGTCATTATGGGTTACATATCTTACATTGCACATGAAGAGAACGCGATTCTAAAAGCAAAAGGAGATAACTGACAAGTCATCATGGCCTCTATGCCTTGATGCTTAGGTTTATTTTTGACATTGCATCCAATTAAGGTAGTATTCATACTCTCATGATACTTCCTGTTATCAGTGACAATTGTACTGACCGATGATGTCCGTTACACAAATGCCCTATAATGATAAAATGCTAATTTGTAAATAAAATTAGTGATATTCCTAGAAGTCTGTATTTAGTTGCATTTAAGTTTGCATGATTCATTTAAAAACATAAGTACTTGGGGTCAAAATGATTTCCTGTTTCATTCAAATCCAATTTCACTACTTAATTTATGTTATTGATATATTCATGTCATTGCATATCCATTGCATTCATTTTGCAGTCATAATGGGAAAAGTGGAAGATACAAAAACAAAGCATTCAAGCGTGTCATTTCTACATCCTAAGTGCATCCATACATTGGTATAATGAAAATCTTAAAATTATGCATCTGCATATTCACATAGAATCATTCAACACATCTATATATCAATAAAAAAAGAGCATGAATGATGTCATCACATAAATCTAATCTACATCATCATAAAGACCAAGTACATAATCAAAGTATGAATCATATCTACACATCTATCATGTACAACATCTATCACAAAAAGAGAACAAGGAACATATATCAGAATCAAAAGCTTCCATCTCATATATATATCAATCAATATCATATAAAAAATGTGGGAATGTATTAACAGTATCAAAAGATCAGAATCAACATATACACATGTATCAAGTATCAAAGTATAATAAATGATTATGACAGGATCAATATATATAAATATATGGAATCAATAATCCCATGTCTTACTACCACCCTCAGCTTGATCTAGAGGAGGAGGAGGTGGTGCATCTCCTTGTGAAGGAGAAGGTCGTAGAGGCATAGCTCCCTCTGAATATTGAGCTATAACATAATACAATGGTTCCCTCTAAGGCTGTGGAACGGCTGTGCCATATAAAGAAAAGTAGTACGCTACTCTTTGCCCCTGATGTGTAGCAGTGCATGCCTGCAAATCTCTCTCAAATCTCATCCTCTGAAGATGTCTGTCCCTGTCAGCCAAAAGTGTCTCTAATGCAGTAATGCGAGCATGTAACTACTCCTACTCTCTCTCAAACTGTGATAATGGATCTCCATCTCTACCTAAGTCTCTGCCAGTATCTCCAAGAGGATCATGTATAGGAGGTCTCCCTCTACCACTGCTCTCACCTATAGGTCTTTGACCTGATGATCTTTGTTGCTGCTGCTGCTGTCTAGTCAGTAGTGGACCTAGATCTATGCGTGGAGGTATGAACCTTACATGAGTACATCTTTCCTCTACCCCACCACCCCTATCATCTCCATCATCACCCCTGTCATCTTGTCCACGTCTCTGATCTCTATCCATAGGAGGGCCTCTATGGCCTCTATCACCCCTCCCATCTCTCCCACCTCTCCCATCCCTAAGACCTTTGTCTGCTCTACCTCTGCCCCTCATAGGACCAATATAGGCAGGATAATAGTCTAGGGTGTCCTCAATATGCGGTGCAATCTCATTAGGAGTAGTAAATTGTGGAAATGGATTCTCAACAAGGTACGCACTATACGGAGCTGTAACTTCTGCATTTGTCACCTCAGGATGGTAATCCCAACCAACTGCTACCATATGTCCGATCTCTCTTTGTGCAGTCTCATAGGCTAACCAAGCACCCTACTATGAATCCTCATCACAGATCTATGCATATATGGTCAGATCCTTTGGCATACTCTGTATCCTCCCATAATGTCGTAAGACACGGGTAACAATAAATCTCTCAATGACGTATCTAGTATGCCCGATCAAATATCTTCTCTAAAAGAAGTACGACATCTGACTCTGATCTGAAGCCCACTCCTCATAGTCGATGTATGGTCGTCACTCAACCACTGTCGCATCATCTAATAATCAACACCAATATTCCATCTTATCCAGGTGGGGCTGCTGGACATAACCAAAATACATGTACACATATGGATCCTTAGGTGCCCGCTGTCTGTTTACTATCGGCCATGTCACTAGGATGTGCTCCCATGCCTAGATCTCATGTAACTCTCTATACACATGAGCTAAGATACAAATACCCCATCCAAATTGGCGATTGGCACCAGTCATTTTCTCCAACATACCTACCCAATCGTACATGAATCCATGTTGTCCGCGATCAGGCATCATAACTCCACCAATCAAACCAGATAAGAACACATGAAGTCATTCATACCGAGGTAGCATATAATCCCATGTCAGGTATTTTTGTGCTATCGAAGGTTCTGCAAAGAATCTATGAGCATCTCCAATTGACACAGTTGAGCGAGACTCAAAATGGACCTTTCGTTTCATCACAGGAATGTGCAGGATCTGCCACACATCCTCCGAGGTCACTATCATCTCACCGATAGGAAGATGGAAGGTGTTGTGCTCTGAGTGCCATCTTTTGGAAATAGCAGTCAACAACCCACAATTTACCCTAATATCGGGTAAATCGATCAAAGAATATAAGCCTAGACGTACAATAATTTGTCACTCCACATAAGTCAGGGAGTTAGCTAAGGCAAGGGCTTGCGCTTGCCGAGGTCTTCAAAAAGATACAACAATGAAATCCGTTTGTTACACAAAAAATGCAGACTTACACCAGTATTCTAGCTACACAAAATATGCAGCAGATCCAACAACTAGTCTTTTTCAGGTACACAGAAGCAACACAATCAACAATTCATGTTTTTCCTACTCTTACTAGAAGCGATCCTGATATGAAAGGATGCGATGGGGAAAACCAGAAGCGATCCTATTTTCATAGGATGCGAATCTATTCATATTTTGGTCAACAATAATAAAAAATGACTGACTGATGGCCGACATGATGTGATCTTATTTTTATGGGATGCGATCCACAAGTTTTTCATTTCCCGGATGCGACACAGGATTTACTATATGCGATCCAGAACTTTGAATGTGATTCAAAAATAATTGGCCTATAATAGGAGTAAAAAACATAAAAAACATAAACAAAAAGCGTACAAAGGAAGGTCTTGATGTACTCACCGGGGTTGCGTAGTGTGCCGACCGCTCGTGACAATGTGCAAGCTCAAATCAATGCTTCTCGATGGGGACCACCATCTTCTCTCCAGAGCTCAAGAATTTACCGAGGATAAAAGTGAAAATGAATGGGTAAAAAGTCATTTTTGAGGCTTATATTGACCTTTTAGGGCAAAACAAAAGCTCAAGAACCTTAAGCAGACTATAAGTACTCTATTTTGTTCTTCTCAACTCCGTTGGGAATGAAATTGAACACAAGGACAATGTTTTACACAATAAAATATAAATTTTTTGACAGTCTCCAATAAATGCAAAATTGCTCTATATGTACATCAAATGATTCATAGGCTTTACGTAATCAATTTTTTATGGTTCTCTATCAAAAATATGCACATAACACATCAAAATATTGGTCATACATAATTTTATCAAGCTCAAAATTACACTTTCAAGTAATCAACTTGGTAATATTGTGTTTTCTCTTAACACATTTTTGCTCCATCTCACCTTCTAATTGATTCTTTATTGATCCAATCGATCTGTTCCATCCATATATCATTCTAAAGAGGGATTTTATTCTTATTTACTTCAATTTCATTCTTGAGGGGGCATGATCACACTTAAAATTCATCAAATTCTTGCTCAAAAAGCAAAACTGACTTCATCATCAAAAGACTAGGGGCATGACAGTTTCCTTCAATCAAGTTGGGACTGTTGGATAGAAAGATTCAATGTTGAACAAGTCAGATATTTTTGTCTACAATATCTCAGATCTTTATCAAGCTCGTAGCATCTTCGTACTGACCTTTGTTCGATCAAGTTCGGAGTCAGTATTATCAATTCTCGTTCAATCAAGTTCAGAATTGATACTTCAGAGCTCTTAGCAGCTTCGTAGTAACCTTCATTCGATCAAGTTAAGAGTAAGTATTATCAATTCTTGTCCAAGAAAGTTCATAATTTCTCTCTAGAGCTGTATTCAATCGACCTTTGTTCGATCAATTTTGAAGTCGATACTATCAGTCTTAGTTCAATCAAGTTCGAGAATGGTCTCATCAATTTAATTTCATTTAATCAAGTGCGAAATTCTCATACTTTCTGAAGTCAACATTAGACATTCTTTGAATCAATGCGCTGCTTGCATATCAATTCAAGGCACATGTAACCACCCTAATTTGGTCCACCTTAAACATAAACCCTATTTACCCTAAATATGATCATATTCCTAATTATGCTAGTCCAACTATTCAATTATTGGAATAATTTATCAAAATCAAAATAATCTCTTAAAATAAAAGCAATTTCATTACTATCTCACATTAATTACCTTGGCCTATTTGAATCAAATAAACCCAATTAAATCCTTGGCTAAAGTAATTAATTAAAGAGAATTAATAAAACTTTCTAAATAGAACTCATCACTTGCACATGCAAAGTCAATCCATGAACCACTGAGACTTTACTCACATGGATCACCAAAGACTCAATCCTCACTTCTCATAAATCAATCTCAACCCTTCATTTATGAAATTCTTCTATAAAAGGATTGAACTTTGAGCTCAATAGGTCTATAATTTTAGAATTTTAATTGCACTCTTATGCTGTTCATTTGGTTTCATGAATTCATAACTAATTAGATAAATTCTTTCACTTGGTAATTAATGAATCATTTTTAGCTTGAATTGCATGATAATTAGTATGAATTTCATTTAAATCTTCCATTCTAGGACTGAATGTGTCAATGATTTTAAGCATAATCTGAGGACAAACTTATAGCTTAAATCATACTCTTTCTAGATAGGAAGCAATATACCAGTTTCCTTTGGTTTTATATGTTTTTCAATTGAATTTGATGATTCTAAAAATTGATGTAATGATATATTGAAGTGTTGTGTTACAGTTTGCTGGTACATAATGTTAGAATTCAAAGAATTTATAAGCCAAGATCATCTGCATGCAAAATAACCTGTTACAAAAGCAAAGCTTGGATACAAAAAAGTTTTGAAAGACAAAATCTTCATTCAGAGAGGGAATAAAAAATACAAATAGATCAAACATTATGAAGGTGATCAAAATCCTAAAAGGAAAAAATATAGGTTGCATAATAATAATTAATAAAAGAATTAATTATTATATGCCTAAAGTTTAGCTTAAGTGAAATAGAGATAATAAGTGACTTAATAATTAAATCAATATGATTTAATTAATAAGTGGAATCACTTTATTAATCTAACACCCCCCTTAAGATAAACTTAGGGAGAAGCAAAAAACCTAGAAATAGCTACTGAAAGAAGGAAAAATGGGTCCCGACAATAAGGCCTGATCAGGTACCCAAGTACGAAAATCTATGTCAAGAGGAGAAAAGGAGAAAATCCAGTGGGAAAAACCCATCTCCGAAAAGATATGAATCCTAGTGAAGGACTGAAGAATCCCTCAAACTAGAGCTTGTCCCAAAAAATGGAACATAGAAAGAACATGTAGAACACCTCTGAAGCATGAAGCTGCAAATACTATTAAAAAATAACTGCTGGAACCTCCACTATAATAGAACATGATCAAGTAGAGAAGACTGTAAAAAAACTGAAGAGATGAGAATCGAAGATGGAAGAATGCCTCCAAAACATGAATGAAAGAAGAGTGTCCATATGGTAAATGATCCATCTCACCAGAATGCATAGGTACCAGCCAATGCATCTACCTAGTACATAGGAACACATAGTGAATACATTGATCACTCCATTGAACTAATGAAGCATTAGAACCAATAGGAGATACCCCCCATAATGCTGAGAAGGGAGAGACATGACATGTACACTGAATCAGACTACCAAGAAACACCACATGATGAAGAACATACAAATACATATAAAGGA
>MU223134.1:2658082-2673981 GCA_018584345.1 Thuja plicata | reverse complement strand
GGCCAAGAAAATTGGCGGAGAAAAATAATTAAAAAACATGTTTTTTTTTTGTAAGAATTTTTTTTTAATTTTTTTTTTTAATCTTAGAAAAATATTAAAAAAAATGCAGCCATGGGCTTGCGTAGTCCCATGGGGCCAACGACACCCTTGGAGCCTACACGGCCACCTTGGGGGCCAATGTGGCCTCTTTGGGGCCTGTGACCTTCCTTGGGGGCTGTGCTGCCATAGTGTGGGCCAGTGCGGCCTCCTTGGGGCTCGCGACCTCCCTTGGGGGCTGTGGGGCCATAGTGTGGCCCTCGGCCCACAGAATATTTTTTTTTTCAAAATTTGAATAGTAAATTTTAGATTATATATATATATATATATATATATTCAACCTCCGCCTCGATTTCCATCCATAGAAAATGGGCATATGCGAAATTGTTTTTGCCTTAGAACACAACTTTGACCAAAATGGTTGTGCCTTATATGGAAATAGGGTTTTGGGCATTTTGAGCACAGTCGTGAGGTCTGTTTGTGCTAAAAGTGCTCCGAACAAAAAATCCCCTCCAGACCCACAAAAAAAGTTGAAAAAACCTTGAAACCCTCGAAGCTCCAAAAACTTTAAAAACTTAGGAATGGGCAGCAACAACAAGGATATGATACCATGCTAGAATTCAAAGAATCCATAAGCCAAGATCATCTGCATGAAAAATAACCTATACAAAATTAAAGCTTGGAGACAAAAAAGTTCTGAAAGATAAAATCTTCATTCAGAGAGGGAATACAAAATACAAAGAGATCAAACCTTATGAAGGTGATCAAAACCCTAAAGGGGAAAAATCTAGGTTCCATAATAATAATTAATAAAATAATTAATTATTATATGCCTAAAGTTTAGCTTAAGTGAAATAGAGATAATAAGTGACTTAATAATAAAATCAATATGATTTAATTACTAAGTAGAATCACTTTATTACTCTAACACATAATTCACACACACATTTCTGGCGCCCACTGTGGGGCCTAGCCCCAGATCTTTTACCATTTTGGAGCTAATTGACTGACTTTTTGAACTCTATTTTTGGTGTAGATTCACATTTGGGAGAAGATCGCATCTGGTAAAGAAGATCACATCTGATAAATTCTGTTGATCTCCAAGTTTTGTTATCTATTAGTGTCACACACTTAGTCATAATCAAGACAGGTTGGTCGGTCATCAGTGCGAGCGAGCCATCCCACTAAGGCCGAGACCGAGCACTAGTTACTTCCAAGAAAGTCAGTGGTTGCCGAGTACTCAGTAGTTGCCGAGCAGAATGATTTCTGAGTTGCATAGACAGTCTGTGCTGAGTGACAGTTTTTGAACGAGCATTAGAGTTTACTTATGCCCAGTAAGACAATTTTGATATATGAGTTTGGAATGACACAAACATTTAGGTAAACCATTTTGACCGACTTCTATGAATCATTTAATGATTATTCACCACATTTAATGCATTAACTACATGTTATTTTTGAGATCATGATTGCCAATGTAAGCCATGCAACCAATCAAAATTAGGGATGCCTAAGAGGCAAAATGTGATGAATCGATCGCTGATCTTGATCTAGATGTTTCATCAGTGATCTATATATAGGATGCTTCAAACCCTAATCTATGCATGTGTGTGGATGCAGTTGTGAAGAGAAGAGATCGGGTGTGTAAGTGAATAAGATTTTTTCATATCTGAAGCATAAACCAGACAGAGTGACCAAGGAGAGCAGTGAAGAGAAAAACACAGATATATTAGATTGAGAGATCAGTTAAGAGTTGGCAAGAGGAGATCCGTTATCAGCATTTGTAGTGCAGACTAAAGGATTAGGTATTGATACATTATAAAAAGTGAATCTGGGTAAATCTCTTGACATAGTGGTCCTAACATGCCTTTGTAAATCTCTTAACAAAGTGCTTACTTTGTTGTAAGTTTAAATCCTTTAACAAGGTAGATTATATAAGTCTATAATCTCTTAACAGGGGGGACCCCTCATAGGGTAGATCACCAGAAGTGATCAAAATTTGTAGCCCTAACAGGAACACTTTATTACTACGGTAGTAAATATTTGTGGGTCTCATCCCACCCCAGTTTTACCTTTCAAGGGTTTCTGGGTTATCAAATCTTTGTGTTATGTGTTCATTATGGATTTGATTAGATGTTAGATCTATTACACCGTTTCATTTTATGTTTATGAATACATGTTGAATCAGTTTGTTTTGGAAGTGTAAAAGTTTTATAGATCTGATTCACCCCCCTCTTAGTATATTGCTTTCCCATATTAGACTTCCAACAATTGGTATCAGAGTGTTGTTCTCTTAGTAGAATCCTAACCACTTGAGAGTTAAGATCTTGGAGATGGAGGTTTATAAGTTCGGAAAGGTCATTGAGAATGAGAAGATTGATTTCCATCTGGAACTGCAACAACTTGAGACAACAAGAGAAGAATTGAGGAAATCCTTAAAGGCTAGGAAAGAATTGGCAACATAGCTGAATGACACTTCATATAAAGAAGAAGACACTGAAGGTCTATTTGACAATGGAGATTCCAAAGAAATTAATACAACAATTGTAGATCTTTTGGAGAAGAGAAACACACTGAAAGAATGAGTCAAAATTCTAAAGATAGAACATGAAACTCAATCAATAACATTATGTGAGGTGATTGATCAGAAGAAGAAAGCTGAGGAAGATAAGACAATGACAGAAGAGGATAATAAATAGATGGCTAATAGACTCGATGAAAGGAAAAGTGATGTGCATAAGCTAAAAAAAAATCAGTTGGACATGGTCAACCAACTGTTATTTACAAATCAAGAGGTAAACAAAAAAGAAATTGAAATTATATGTATGAGATTAGAGAACAATCAACTGAAAAATGAGTTGAGATCTAAAAGAGAACTTATTGAGAGGACAAAAAAACTAAATGAAGCCTTGAGATACTTTGAGAAACTGATGAGGTTACTAATAAGGACAAATGACACCTCTGGAATAGGCCATATAGAGCACTTGTCATCCACTAAAGAAGGAGAATCATCAAAGAGTAGAGAACAAAAGAATGCAAAGATGAAGAAAAACAAACCTACATGCCATCTTTGTGGGAAACCTGGTCACACAACAAACATTTTCGAAAGAAAGAATGGTAAGTCCAACCCTAAGCCTAAATTCAATGGATATTTCTTTAACTATAAGAAGCATGGACATCAGGCACATGAATGTAGGTTAAAGAATAGAAATTCACCTACCTCACCTAGATTTCAAGGACATTGCTACAATTGCCAAAATTTTGCTCTTAGAACTCAAGATTGCATATCCAATACAAAATACAAATGAACATCCAAGAAAAAGGAAATGCACCAAGGAATGTTAACACATTCAATCGGGATTACAATATAAGGCATAATTATCATATTTATGATGAATATGGTCATATTGCATAAAATTGTATAATGAAACACTTCAGAGGAAAATCCAAGAGTTGAATGAATCAAATTTTGGTCTGTTATAGTTGTCACAAGATCGGTCATACTAAGAGAGACTGCAAGACCATAGCCTCGACACCTACTATTGAGTAGATAAATAATTAGATGAATCTTCCATGGAGAAAGAAATAATAAGCAAGCAATAGTGGACCCAGTGAAGCCGAGATCACCCAATCTAATGGATTAGGTGATCACACTACTTCCAATTAAGCAAAGAAGGTATGTAAGGAACTGTTTTCTCTAATGCTATATTTTACACCAGTTCCTAACATAAGATATATTAAAATCCATAGCTACATGATTTAAGATGCATTAGGACAGATCTGAGTTAAGAACCGAGCAATTAATTGATATACATATTTGATGTCGAGCATTAGTATTAGTTGTAATCACCTAAAAATGGTCACCTAAACCATAGACCCCCAGTCTCAACAATTAATCAAGAAACCCTAATCTTGATTATTTTAAGTCCTAAATCAAACAGACAATTCATCACATTCAAACTGATCTAATCTAAACCCAAGGTCCTAATCAATCATCTTACTTGATTAATTAATTAATTCCTAAAATCACATTACATTGGAAAATAAACATTATGTTAATTATTTAGTTGATATTATGACATATTAATTAAGTGAGTAGAGGTCCACTTTTAGCAGTACACTTCAACATGGTCATTGTACTTCAGTTGCATACAGGAATGAATATGGATTCATTCATCCTATATGTCTGAAAGAGTCGACCTGTTGCCTCCTATGGACAATTTTATAATTTTTTTTTAATTAATATGTCATAATATCAATTAAATAATTAACATAATGTTTATTTGCCAATGTAATGTGATTTTAGGAATTAATTAATTAATCAAGTAAGATGATCGATTAGGACCTAGGGTTTAGGTCAGATTAGTTTGAATGTGATGAATTGCGTGTTTGATTTAGGACTTAGAATAATCAAGATTAGGGTTTCTTGATTAGTTATTGAGATTGGGGGTCTAGGGTTTAGGTGACCATTTTTAGGTGATTACATTAGTATGTGCCGAGATCCCATATCAATCGATCTGATGTGTTGACCGAGTGTTAGTAGTGACCGAGTCACTATTCTGACTGAGTGATGAAAGAGTTAACCAGGCTATTTATTCAAAGACCGAGACAACTGTTATTCACCTACCACTGTACAAAACATTTAAAGAAGACCTAATTTGACCATTTGAGGGTATATAATGGATTTAGCCATTTATTTTTCATTTCAAAAAGTGATTAGAGTTTGTAGAGTGATTCAAAAGTGATTCAAAGAGATATTTGAGCAAAGACTGTAAAGATTCCACCTGTGTATCATCGACAAGTACTGAGAAAGGTTGAAGACCCATTATTGTCGAGTTACCTAGAGTTCATTTCACAGACCCTAATATGAAGAAATGGTTGCCAGTACATCTTTTGGAGTGAAGAGACAAGAAAAGGAAATGAAGAACATTCAATTATTCAGGAGTGATGCATGATCCCCGCCCAATTTTTGTCCTGTAATTGAGACTGCGGTGAAGGGAGATCTTTTGGGAGCCCTGTCATTAATCCCACCCAAAGTCCTTATGATCCATGACATGAGAGCATGCTACATGTGTAATATTAGTGAAGTTGGAGATTTTGAGTTGAGGGAAGCCTATAAAAAATTGTGTGGGAATGGGGCATTGAAGGATGAACATCAACACATTGATGACAAAGGGTTAGTCTGTGCCCTAGATTTCTTGTGCAAATTCAAAATTGAATGGATCAAGATAGTTCTAAGTAGAGTTCATGATATGAGAATATTTATAGAGAATGGACCAGTGAAGATTACGAAGGACATTATCCATTGAGTCACTAGTTACCCTATTGTTAAAGGGAGAAGGACAATGCACTATCATATTAAAGAAGAAGTTGAGAAGAACACTTTAGCTGAGTGGAATAAAAGGGGAATGACAATTTCAACGATCACTGATCCTGAAATTGAATTTGTAGTAAGAGTGATTTCTCACAAGTTTTATCATTTGAGCAGATTGGATAGTGTTCCTTGCATTCCAGTTGAGCAAGCATGGAAGATATTGAAAAAGGATCATACATATGCTATTTCTGAGCTACAATTGACTCAACTTGCCAAGAACCTATCATCCATCAAGAAGGAAAAGAACTCTATGTGTAAGTTCAGATCCCTGTTAGTATGCATATTTTTCTATGTTCAGAATACTTTTCCTACTATAAGAGATGTAGTATGGAGTCAGGACCAACCAATAAAATATAGATTAGTGAGTTCATACAAAAAATAGGAGAAAATTTTGACAATGTCATGGGTAATTACTTTGTTGAATTTAAGAAAAATATGAGATTAAGGATCAGAATCCTTGCATCACTAGTAGAGAATCATTATGATGATGTTTTCTTTCTAGTTGATACTGGTTACACTTATGTACAAGTTGTAGTATTGAGGGTATCATGGTTGAGGCTATTACCCTATGAAGTGAATATAGATGATACATCTACAACAATCACAACATTACTTGCAAAGAAAATTGATAATAAGGCTATTGTATTTGGAAAGTATGAGGAAGAAAAATCTAAGATAACGATGAGATTGAAGGCTGCAACCATGGAGAGGAAGAGGAAGAAAATAGTAAAAATCTTGAGAAGATGTTTGGAGAATAGGAAGAAGGAGATGATGCACCAATACAGATCAAAGGTCAATGTGAGGAACATAGAAAGAACATGTAGAACACCTCTGAAGCATGAAGCAGCAAACACTGTTAAAAAATAACTGCTGGAACCTCCACTGTAATAGAACATGATGAAGTAGAGAAGACTGTAAACAAATCCTGAAGAGATGAGAATCGAAGATGGAAGAATGCCTCCAAAACATGAATGAAAGAAGAGTGTCCATATGGTAAATGATCCATCTCACCAAAATGCATAGGTACCAACCAATGCATCTACCTAGTACATAGGAACAAATAGTGAATACATAGATCACTCCATTGAACCAATGAAGCATTAGAACCAATAGGAGATACCCCCCATAATGCTGAGAAGGGAGAGACATGACATGTACACTGAATCAGACTACCAAGAAACACCACATGATGAAGAACATACAAATACATATAAAGGATGGTGTCATGGATGGAACACTCAGTTGACACACACAATGAGGCTAATGTCATGGAAGGAACACTCACTTGAAAAAAGACAGATGACAAATAAGACAAACATCAAACCCCCCATGACACTTTATAATATAGTGTGAGAAAAATCAAGCACAAAATGTGCAAGATCCCAAACATGCATAAGATGATACTTTATCTCAATGCGTTTACAAAAAATAGATGCTACAGAAAAAAATGTATACAATAATCAGAAAGGAAATGATCCTAGGACTTGAAACATCTAAGATATCTACCAAAATGCCATAAAGTATAAAATTGAAGAAAAGATACATGGAGCAAATTATGGGTGTGAGACCCATAGAAGAAGAAAGGAGAACATAACCAGCTTTCCGATGCCATGCAAAAGTCAAAAAAAGGTGTCTGGAGGAGCAAGATATAGTGACTAGAGCGCAAAATGGAACCCTGAATTTGATAAGAAAAAAACCTACAAGATGGAAAAATTGGATAACCAAACTGGAAAAATCAGATTGACCTCGGAACCAGATTTCTGTCAATATCTTGTTTGGCAAAAAATGCCTCCGTTTGCTCAAGATATGAGCAAAAAACCACTAGGAGGTCAAAAACCAAATGGATCTCAAGAAACCTCAACCAAAAATGGCGAAGCCCTGCTAAACTGGCGATACCTCCAATTCTGGACTGCCTCAAGATTTTTGGCCAAGAAAATTGGCAGAAAAAGACAATTAAAAAACATGTTTTTTTTGGAAGAAATTTTCTTTTTTTAATTTTTTTTTTAATCTTAAAACAATATTAAAAAAAATGCAGCCATGGGCTTGCGTAGTCCCATGGGGCCCACGACACCCTTGGATCCTACATGACCACCTTGGGGGCCAATGCGGCCTCTTTTGGGCCCGTGACTTTCCTTGGGGGCTGCGCTGCCATAGTGTGGGCCAGTGCGGCCTCCTTGGGGCCCGCGACCTCCCTTGCGGGCTGCGGGGCCATAGTGTGGCCCCTGACCCACAGAATAATTTTTTTATTTTATTTTTTTCAAATTTTGAATTGTAAATTTCAGATTATATATATATATATATATATTTTCAACCTCCACCTCGATTTCCATGCATAGAAAATGGGCATATGCAAAATTATTTTTGCCTCAGAATACAACTTCGGCCAAAATGGTCATGCCTTATATGGAAATAGGGTTTTGGGTGTTTTGAGCACAGTCATGAGGTTTGTTTGTGCTAAAAGTGCTCCGAACAAAAAATCCCCTCCAGACCCACAAAAAAAGTTGAAAAAACCTTGAAACCCTCGAAGCTCCAAAAACTTCAAAAACTTAGGAATGGGCAGCAACAACAAGGATCTAATACCATGCTAGTATTCAAAGAATCCATAAGCCAAGATCATCTGCATGAAAAATAACCTGTACAAAAGTAAAGCTTGGAGACAAAAAATTTCTAAAAGACAAAATCTTCATTCAGAGAGGGAATACAAAATACAAAGAGATCAAACCTTATGAAGGTGATCAAAACCCTAAAGGGGAAAAATCTAGGTTGCATAATAATAATTAATAAAATAATTAATTATTATATGCCTAAAGTTTAGCTTAAGTGAAATAGAGATAATAAGTGACTTAATAATAAAATCAATATGATTTAATTAATAAGTAGAATCACTTTATTACTCTAACACACACATTTCTGGCGCCCACCGTGGGGCTTAGCCCCAGATCTTTTACCATTTTGGAGCTAATTGAATGACTTTTTGAACTCTATTTTTGGTGTAGATTCACATTTGGGAGAAGATCACATCTGGTAAAGAAGATCAAATATGGTAAATTCTGTTGATCTCCAAGTTTTGTTGTCTATTAGTGTCACACAGTCATAATCAAGGTAGGTTGGTCGGTCATCACTGGGAGTGAGCCATCCCACTAAGGCCGAGACCGAGCACCAGTTACTTCCAAGAAATTCAGTGGTTGCCGAGTACTCAGTAGTTGCCGAGAAGAATGATTTTTGAGTTGCATAGATAGTCTGTGTTGAGTGACAGTTTTTGACCGAGCATTAGAGTTTACTTATGCCGAGTAAGACAATTTTGATATATGTGTTTGGAATGACACAAACACTTAGGTAAACCATTTTGACCGACTTCTATGAATCATTTAATGATTATTCACATCATTTAATGCATTAACTACATGTTATTTCTGAGATCATGATTGCCTATGTAAGCCATGCAACCAATCAAAATTAGGGATGCCTAAGAGGCAAAATGTGATGAATCGATCATTGATCTTGATCTAGATGTTTCATTAGTGATCTATATATAGGATGCTTCAAACCCTAATCTATGTATGTGTGTGGATGCAGTTGTGAAGAGAAGAGATCGAGTGTGTATGTGAATAAGAGTTTTTCATATCTGAAGCATAAACCAGACAGAGTGACCAAGGAGAGCAGTGAAAAGAAGAACACATATATATCAGATTGAGAGATCAGTTAAGAGTTGGAAAGAGGAGATCTGTTATCAGCATTTGTAGTGCAGAATGAAGGATCAGGTATTGATACATTATAGAAAGTGAATCTGGGTAAATCTCTTGACATAGTGGTCCTAACATGCCTTTGTAAATCTCTTAACAAAGTGCTTACTTTGTTGTAAGTTTAAATCCTTTAACAAGGTAGATTGTATAAGTCTATAATCTCTTAATAGGGGGGACCCCTCATAGGGTAGATCATCAGAAGTGATCAAAATTTGTAGCCCTAACAGACACACTTTATTACTATGGTAGTGAATATTTGTGGGTCTCATCCCACCCCAGTTTTACCTTTCAAGGGTTTCTGGGTTATCAAATTTTTGTGTTATGTGTTCATTATGGATTTGATTAGATGTTAGATCTATTACACCATTTCATTTTATGTTTATGAATACATGTTGAATCAGTTTGTTTTGGAAGTGTAAAAGTTTTATAGATCTGATTCACCCCCCTCTTAGTAGACTGCTTTCCCATATTAGACTTCCAACAATTGGTATTAGAGTGTTGTTCTCTTAGTAGAAGCCTAACCACTTGAGAGTTAAGATCTTGGAGATGGAGGTTTATAAGTTCGGAAAGGTCATTGAGATTGAGAAGATTGATTTCCATCTAGAACTGCAACAACTTGAGACAATAAGAGAAGAATTGAGGAAATCCTTAAAGGCTAGGAAAGAATTGGCAACATAGCTGAATGACACTTCATATAAAGAAGAAGACACTGAAGGTATATTTGACAATGGAGATTCCAAAGAAAGTAATGCAACAATTGTAGATCTTTTGGAGAAGAGAAACACACTGAAAGAATGAGTTAAAATTCTAAAGATAGAACATGAAACTCAATCAATAACATTATGTGAGGTGATTGATCAAAAGAAGAAAGCTGAGGAAGATAAGACAATGACAGAAGAGGATAATAAATAGATGGCTAATAGACTTGATGAAAGGAAAAGTGATGTGCATAAGCTCAAAACAAATCAGTTGGACATGGTCAACCAAATGTTATTTACAAATCAAGAGGTAAACAAAAAAGAAATTGAAATTATATGTATGAGATTAGAGAACAATCAACTGAAAAATGAGTTGAGATCTAAAAGAGAACTTATTGAGAGGATAAAAAAACTAAATGAAGCCTTGAGATACTTTGAGAAACTGATGAGGTCACTAATACAGACAAGTGACACCTCTGGAATAGGCCATAATGAGCACCTGTTATCCACTAAAGAAGGAGAATCATAAAAGAGTAGAGAACAAAAGAATGCAAAGACGAAGAAAAAAAAACCTACATGTCATCTTTGTGGGAAACCTGGTCACACAAAAAACACTTTCTGAAGCAAGAATGGTAAGTCCAACCCTAAGCCTAAATTCAATGGATATTTATTTAACTGTAAGAAGCATGGACATCAGGCACATGAATGTAGGTCAAAGAATAGAAATTCACCTACCTCACCTAGATTTCAAGGACATTGTTACAATTGCCAAAATTTTGGTCTTAGAACTCAAGATTGCATATCCAATACAAAATACAAATGTACATCCAAGAAAAATGAAATGCACCAAGGAAAGTTAATGCATCCAATCAGGATTACAATATAAGGCATAATTGTCATATTTATGATGAATATGGTCAAATTGCATAAAATTGTATGACACACTTCAGAGGCAAATCCAAGAGTTGGATGAATGAAATTTTGGTCTATTATAGTTGTCACAAGATCGGTCATACTAAGAGAGACTGCAAGACCATAGCCTCGACACCTACTGTTGAGTAGATAAAGAATCAGATGAATCTGCCATGGAGAAAGAAATAATAAGCAAGCAATAGTGGACCCAGTGAAGCCGAGATCACCCAATCTTATGGATCAGGTGATCACACTACTTCCAATTAAGAAAAGAAGGTATGTAAGGAGCTATTTTCTCTAATGCTATATTTTACACCAGTTCCTAACATAAGATATATTAAAATCCATAGCTGCATAATTTAAGATGCATTAGGATAGATCTGAGTAAAGAACCGAGCAAAGAATTGATATACATATTTGATGCCGAGCATCAGTATTAGTTGTAATCAACTAAAAATGTTCACCTAAACCCTAAAACCCCAATCTCAACAATTAATCAAGAAACCCTAATCTTGATTATTCTAAGTCCTAAATCAAACATGAAATTCATCACATTCAAACTGATCTAATCTAAACCCTAGGTCCTAATCAATCATCTTACTTGATTAATTAATTAATTCCTAAAATCACATTACATTGGAAAATAAACATTATGTTAATTATTTAATTGATATTATGACATATTAATTAGGTGAGTAGAGGTCCACTTTTAGCAGTACAGTTCAATATGGTCATTGTACTTCAGTTGCATACAGGAATGAATATGGATTCATTCATCCTGCATGTCTGAAAGAGTTGACCTATTGCCTCCTATGGACAATTTCGTAATTTTTATTTAATTAATATGTCATAATATCAATTAAATAATTAACATAATGTTTATTTGCCTATGTAATGTGATTTTAGGAATTAATTAATTAATCAAGTAAGATGATCAATTAGGACCTAGGGTTTAGGTTAGATCAGATTGAATGTGATGAATTGCCTATTTGATTTAGGACTTAGAATAATCAAGATTAGGGTTTCTTGATTAATTTTTGAGATTGGGGGTCTAGGGTTTAGGTGACCATGTTTAGGTGATTACATTAGTATGTGCCAAGATCCCATATCAACCGATCTGATGTGTTGAACTAGTGTTAGTAGTGACCGAGTCACTATTCTGACTGAGTGATGAAAGAGTTAACTAGGCTATTTATTCAAAGACCGAGACAACTGTTATTCACCTACCATTGTACGAAACATTTAATGAAGACCTAATTTGACCGTTTGAGGGTATATAATGGATTTAGCCATTTATTTTTCATTTGAAAAAGTGATTTGAGTTTGTAGAGTGATTCAAAAGCGATTCAAAGACCTATTTGAGCAAATACTGTAAAGATTCCACCTATGTATCATCAACAAGTACTGAGAAAGGTTGAAGACCCATTATTGCCAAGTTACCTAGAGTTCATTTCACAGACCCTAATCTGAAGAAATGGTTGCCAGTACATCTTCTGGAGTGAAGAGACAAGATAAAGAAATGAAGAACATTCAATTATTCAGGAGTGATGCATGTTCCCCGCCCAATTTTTGTCCTGTAAATAAGACTGTGGTGAAGGGAGATCTTTTGGGAGCCCTGTCATTAATGTCACCCAAAGTCCTTATGATCCATGACATGAGAGCACGCTACATGTGCAATATTAGTGAAGTTGGAGATTTTGAATTGAGGGAAGCCTATAAAAAACTGTGTGAGAATGGGGCATTGAAGGATGAACATCAACACATTGCCGACAAGGGTTTAGTCTATGCCCTAGATTTCTTGTGCGAATTCAAAATTGAATGGATCAGGATAGTTCTAAGCAGAGTTCATGATATGAGAATATTTATAGAGAATGGACCAGTTAAGGTTACCAAGGAAATTATCCATTGAGTCACTGGTTACCCTATTGTTAAAGGGAAAAGGACAATGCACTGCCAGATTAAAGAAGAAGTTGAGAATAACACTTTAGCCAAGTGGAATAAAAGGGGAATTACAATTTCAACGATCATTGATCTTAAAATTGACTTTGTAGTAAGAGTGATTTCTCACAAGTTTTATCAGTCGAGCAGATTGGATAGTGTTCCTTGCATTCCAGTTGATCAAGCATGGAAGATATTGAAAAAGGATCATACATATGATATTTCTGAGCTACAATTGACTCAACTTTCCAAGAACCTATCATCCATCAGGAAGGCAAAGAACTCTATGTGTAAGTTCGGATCCCTGTTAGTATGCATATTTTTCTATGTTCAAAATACTTTTCCTACTATAAGAGACATAGTATGGAGTCAGGACCGACCAATAACAATACAGATTAGTGATTTCATACAAAAAATAGGAGAAAATTTTGACAATGTCATGGGTAACTACTTTGTTGAATTTAAGAAAAATATGAGATTAAGGAGCAGAATCCTTGCATCACTAGTAGAGAATCATTATGATGATGTTTTCTTTCTAGTTGATACTGGTTACACTTATGTACAAGCTGTAGTATCGAGGGTATCATGGTTTAGGCTAATACCCTATGAAGTGAATATAGATGATACATCTACAACAATCACAACATTACTTGCAAAGAAAGTTGATAATAATGCTATTGTATTTGGAAAGTATGAGGAAGAAAAATATAAGATAACGATGAGATTGAAGGCTGCAACCATGGAGAGGAAGAGGAAGAAAATAGTAAAAATCTTGAGAAGATGTTTGGAGAATAGGAAGAAGGAGATGATGCACCAATACAGATCAAAGGTCAATGTGAGGACCAATCTAGTGGTTCAGAAGAGAGTGAAGATGAAGACATGGAAGTGGATAAGAAGGGTAAGAAAGTGATGGTTGTTGAGTCAACTAAGAAGATGAGTTCATAGTAGAAACTGACGACTCCTAGAACATCTAGACTGAGAACTAGGGCATCAAAAACTACAATAATAGCTGAGCCACCAAATAAAATCTTACTAAAGAAAGATGAAGGCGAGAGATCGGGGAAAAGGAAATGAGTATAAACTGAAGCTGAGTCGAGAAAACCTAAGAGGAAGATGAGAATGAAATAAATAATGGGTAAATATGAAGAAGATGAAGAAATGAAAGATACAAAAGACATCAACAAACACAAGGCAACTACATTCAAACATCCTACAAATGTTGATGAGATTTGCCAAAACATCAAGAGTTCAGCAAGTTTGTCAGGTTTTAAGTTCATTAAATTTGAAAAGATAAGTAAATTTGACAAGGTGAATATAGAAGATGCAATGATAGAAATGTTAGAATCATTCAAAATGACACCATTAGAGATTGGGAATCATATCCCTGAGGAATTGTCTAGCAATATTGAACAAAAATGGCAATTTTCTCTTACAACTGAAAATCATATTAGAGAAGGGGAATTAGCCCAAATAATGCCTGAATTAACACAGAAACAAAGAGCCAAATTTATGGAGAAACTTAGGAATAGATTCATTCCTAAGTTGTGAGTATATTCAATATTGAAGAATGATGTTGAAGGATTTGTACAACAGACCCAAAGAATTTGGAAGATAATTTTTGGACTGTTAGTTGATAAGAGTGCAAGCAAAGATGATGGCACATCAGAACAAGTTGAGCTTGATAACAAAGAGGACATTGATGAGCTAGATAATGTTGATGATGAAATAAAGGAAAAGGTTGAAGATGCACAAACAAAGGAATTTGCAATTGATGACTCAATCACAATTACTGGTGAGGATACACAAGATTTGAATGTCAAGGAGCAGGGTGAAGATACAATTCACATTCCAGATTCCCCTATCGAGGCAAAATTTGGAGTTATTGATGAAGGAGATAAGAGAAAAGAAAATTAAGAAGATAAATCTACAAAAGATATCTCCAGACCCTATAAAAAATAAACAAAGGAGAATAAGCATACAACATACAAAAACTGAGGAGAAATAAGAGCCTATAGAGAAAGATGCTATTCAAGCATTGATAAAGCTACCACTTACCGAAACAAAGATTTCTAATACACCTGAACACCATGTAATTTTCACTAAGGATTTAGTCACAATCAGTGGTGAAACTAGTACATTGCAGGTAGAGTAGAGGCTAAGTAGAAGAACACCAGAAACCAAGAAAAATAAGTCACATAATAAAAAGGATAAGTCTCTGAGCACTGAGGTAAAACTTGTTGAAGTTATAGTGATTCCAAAGTAGGAGACTTATAACTTATCTTATGAGAGAGTGCAGATTTTGTAGAGTTTACTGAAAAGGAAGAGCAAGCAGGAGAAACTGAAACGTGAACATCAACAAAAGAAGGTATTTCGTGGTATCAAAGATATATTTTTTGATGCATTTGAGCTTCAAGATGTAAATGAGAAAGCACCTATTATAAATCAATTGGTTCATATTGTTGAAAAGGTGAACAATGATGACATTGATGCGAATGAGAAGCTCATGCAATGGTCTGAGAGGAAGTTTGAAGCCAAAGTGCTTGAGAAAATTGCAATAGAAATTAATGTAAAATAGGTAGCACTTTCTAATTTGGTAAGTAACTTGGAAGAAGTTGTAGAAAATTTTCTTTCTTTGTACAATCAAATTTTTGATGTCGAATTATTTACAAAGGAGAATCATCAACTTATTGAGAAGATACAGTTACACATGAAGTCAACATGACATTCATTGAGCATGGATGCAAGTTTCATATCTATTCATTTTAACAAATTAACTCACCCAAGGGATATTATCTGAGGTCATGGCTAATGATGGCAGAATAAGGGCTAAGTTGATTACTGTAGACACCCTAAAATGGACAGGCTTGCGACTTTACATTAAAAACACTAATTTTCATCTATTAATTAATGGTTTTTTTAATCATTAATTAATCATCTTTTTCCTCTAAATTCATTCCCCAAATCATCTAATCCGATTCTCAAAATTAATTAAATAATTAATTTTATTTAATTAAATAGCTTTAATTGATTAAATTACCATTAATTAATTAATTAAACTTGATTTCCTACATTTTAAATCCAAATATTTAAACTTACTAATTAAATTCTTCCAATTAAATTAATTTCAATTAAATTAATTTAATTTCATCAAATAAAGCAATTCTTAATTAAAAAGAATTCAATTATCTCACATGTTGA
>MU223134.1:2622566-2651917 GCA_018584345.1 Thuja plicata | reverse complement strand
TTATGATTTGATCAAGGAAATTGATATAATTGATATTGTTGATATTTGAAAATATTGATTCAGGGATTTGATAAATTGAGAAATGGGGCCCAAAGTCTAGGCGACCATTTTAGGGTGCATACATAAGCAACCTAACATGTTTTTGCAGGACGCATGCCGAATAATCCTTGGTGAAAGAAGTGGAGTAAAACATGGAAAAACTACTAATGAGTGCAAATGCAGGTTTCCTTGGTGAAAATTGATCAAACTTTATGCCTGGTTAAGTTTTTCTTGAGGAACTAAATTTCAAATTTGGAGTTGAATCTTAACTTGACTAGAGGATTATGCTCTTTTCCTTCATGGAAAATTAGAAACTCAAAAATCAAGTTAAGTTTTGAGTTTAAATTTGTGGTAAATGAACCATTGTTTTGTGTGTTTGATTAGAGAAAACAAAATAGAATAGGAGATTATGGTCTTATTCCTTATGAAGAATCAGAAATCAAGACTTCTAATTCACCAACCCTCTTTATTGATTTTCACCTATTAGTTGGGCTTGCCGATGAGGAAAAAATCTCCCATGATGACCCACGTTAGAAGAGGTGTGAGCCACACCACTCCAACTCATCTTAATCATTGGGGTTAAAGCCTCAGGAGTAAAATTCCATTTGGGATTATACTCAGTCCACATCTGACACAAAGTAGGGCCTTTTGGTCTCAATCATGTTTACATGACTGCTTGTGCTAAGACGCTTTACAGAACTATACATCTCAATCACACTTGCGTGGATGCAAAAGATACAACCGAACGAAGACCCTTACTAGAAACTCTAGGAATAGAAGCTCCCAATTCACCCCCCAAAGGTGATAATATTTGTGCAAGGAAAATAGTAATTTCCCCAAGATACTCATCATTTCATGCCCTCACTTGCATTTGGAGTCAGATAATATGACACCATGACTGGAGCCATTGCATACTTGGTGATGGCCGTATTCAGATTATCATTTGAGTGTGTACTTGAGTCTATGAGAGAATATTTTCATGCTATTCCATTGAGTAGGAAAAGATGTGTTTGGTTCTTAATAAACATTCTTGATGTGTCAAAATTGCAAATAACAAGATAAAACCCCAAACAAATCAATATTTTGACAGTCACAAATATTTTTCACTATCTCAAACACTCTAGAATTTGTCAGATAGACCCTAGAATAAATTTTTTTGTATGTATTTCAAAAAAAAGTGGTAAAATTTCAAAAACCCATCAGAATGTCGCATCTAGGATCTTGGATCACATTTGTTCAGAACAGAATCACATCCAATAAACAGAGTCGCATTTGGTCAATCCTGGATCGCATCTGGAGAACATGATCACATTTAGGAAGAACATGCTCGCATACAGGGAATCTAGGATCACATCTGGTCAATCATATTTGGGACATATGATACTTGCACATGTATTAGAGGAAAAAAATTGGTAGTTTTAGATACCCTTTTTGATTTCCAGCCAGACTCTATTGTTCTTACTGGTGCACTTGATGCTATTTCTCAGTCGAATTGAAAGTCTACCTTGCATGTTCTTTAGGGTTATCTAAATTTTTCCTAAATCATTTTGTCGCTTCACTAAACAAATCTCCTTGATTCCCATCTCACTATCAGGGCATTCTAACCCTCTGAAGCTGGAGTTAATCACTTTCAAACATCAAAATCACACTCACCATAGCTTGGAAAAACAAATTTGGATGATTTAGAAATTCCTTTTGGCACTATTGGAATTATTTTGATGAGATTGAAATCCCACTTTCATGGTTAACACAATAAGAAAACACTATCTTGTTGACAATTCATAAAGACCTCTAAGATTGCTTAAATTTCAACGAGGAGAGACATCTCAAAAAACCCTCTTTTTGATCAAGACTTACCCGACATGGATGTACCTAATAGAGATTGGAGTGCTGCCTTTGATGAATATGACCAAGATGATAACCAAGATGAAAGAGAAAGTCAAGAAGAATGAAATCATGACCATCCTTTGTTCGAATCAAATAGTGATGAAGAAATATTAGAAGCAGAATACAATAAGCTCAAACAAATTAGGAAGTTTCAAAAGACCTTGGAGAAAATCATTGAAGAAGACAAAGAAAAATATTTTATCCACCTAGCTTCTCTTGGGGTCAAACTTCTTAAATATTATGATGTCTAACTATTGAAATAAGAAGAGGTACAAACACCTATATCAATACTCTCTAAATAGCCATATCAAATGCAAACGAAACTCACATCACTCAAGAAAGAAAAGACTAAACCAACCAAGAAATACTCATTGGAACAAATATGTCCATTCCCATTCAGTAAGAACTTGCAAATGGTGCCTTTTACACCAAACATGACAAGAAAAAAGTATGAAAAATACATGGGAGAAACGGATCCTCATGATCATGTGAGAGAATTTTGCGCATTGAGCATTGAATTTATGCACAAACTGACATACTTGATGAGAATATTTTTAGCAAGTTTAGGAGGACAATCCATGTAATGGTTTTCCAAACTCACACCTAACATACAAACATTTGAGGATTTTATTCAAATATTACCTTTGAAATGTGAAGGCAAGTTACCTTTGAAATGTTTTTCATTTAACAAGATTGGTCATTTTGCATCTCGATGTCCTACAAGGGTTCCAAAACATAAACCTAAGTTTTACAAATCAAAGTATTCAAAACACAAGTAATGTTATTATGCTAGTGAAGGTGTTTCTAATGATGATGTTGTTGACTATGATGATATTTGATTTATTTCTTAAGGATGATGAACCTATACATGAAGAAAAAGCATTAGTATCTTGTGTTGAAAAGAAATCTGAATGGGTTATAGATAGTCGTTGTTCACATCATATGACTGGAGATAAAAATATGTTTGTTAGTATGAAAAGATATGATGGTGGTTTTGTTATATTTGGTGACAATACTCCTAATCTTATTATTGGAGTTGGATCTATTTCTCTGGATGGAAAAACTAATACTGACAATGTATTGCTTGTTGATGGACTTAAGCATAATCTGTTGAGTGTTGGATAGCTAGTGGACAAAGATTATCAATTGAAATTCATTTATGGGAAATGTTCTATCAAAATTAAATTAGGAGACTTGATCACATATGGTACTAAATCTAGAGGTAATGTATTTGAATTGAATACATCCAAGGCTTTTTGTTTTATTGCGAAGGTTGATGATAGTTGGTTATGACATAGAAGATTTTGTCATGTTAAATTTGATAATATTGTGAAGGAAAGTATGACTAATGCAGTAAGAGATCTACCTAAGATTGTGAAACCATCTAACACTATGTGTAGAGAGTGTGTTATGGGGAAGCAAACTAGAAGCAGTTTTAAAAGCAAATCTTATTCATCAAAAGGGAAGTTGGATTTGGTACATAAAGATCTGTGTGGTCCTACAAGAGCAAGATCTTATTATGGTGAAAGGTATTTTATACTTTTTGTTGATGACTTTTCTATAATGGTGTGGGTTAAATATTAAGAGAGAAGTCTGAGACATTTGACAAATTCAAGATATTCAAAGCAAACATTGAGAATGAATCAGGTTTGAAGATAAAATGTTTGAGATCAGATAGAGGTGGTGAGTTTAATTCATATTTATTTAATACCTACCACGAAGAGCATGTAATATTCAGACAAACATCTGCTCCTAGGACACCACAACATAATGGGATAGCAGAGTGAAGAAACAAAACAATATTAGATGCTGCTAGAACTATGCTACTAGAAGGAAATGTATCAAATGTTCATTGGAGAGAAGCTGTTGGTACTGTAGTGTACACCTTGAACATAATTCAGATTAGAGAAGGTACAAGTAAGACTCCTTATGAATTATGATTTGATCATACTCCTACAGTAAAATATTTCAAAATATTTGGAAGCAAATGCTATATAAAAAGAGATGATGAGATAGGGAAGTTTGATGATAGAAGTGATGAAGGTATCTTCCTTGGTTATTATACTAAGAGAAAAGCCTATAAATGTTTCAATCTAAGATTGAGGAAGTTTATTGAAAGCGCTAATGTGAGGATAGATGAAAAGTTTCAGATTCAGGAAAGAATGTATGATTGTGGTCAGATTGCAGAGATAAAAGAGGTCACTGTTGATCCTATAGAACCTTTGGAGATTGATGATGAGATTGAAGATGAATCAATTGAGCTCACTAAAAATCCTAAGACTCCAAGGTATGTTAAGAAGAACCATCCTAAAAATCAAATCATTGGTAATGCAAGTAAAGGAATGATGACAAGATCTAATGTAAGAGATGAAATTTGTTTGATTTCTCAAGTTGAATCAATAACTACCTATAAAGCATGTAGAGATGAATCTTGGACTAAATCTATGCAGGAAGAACTAGAATAGATAAAGAAAAACAATACTTGGGAATTGGTTCCAAGACCTAAAAACAAAAATGTGATAGGAACTAAATGGGTTTTCAGAAAAAAAAATGGATGAGGAAGGAAAAGTGGTAAGAAATAAGGCTAGAATGGTTTGTAAAGGCTACTCACAACAAGAAGGCATAGAATTTGAAGAAACATTTTCTCTTGTTGCTAGATTGGAATCTTTGAGATTATTTCTTTCTTATGCTGCATATAAAGACTTTAAAGTATATTAGATAGATGTGAAATATGCATTCTTGAATGGAGATTTGGAAGAAGTATACATAGAGAAACCTAATTGATTTCCTTTGACAGAAGACGAAGACATGGTTTGTAAGTTGAAGAAAACATTGAATGGACTGAAACAAGCACTGAGAGCATGGTATGCAAGACTAGATATGTATCTACTTCATCTTGGTTTCAGAAAAGGTAATGTAGAGAGTAATTTATATTTAAGAACTGGTGAAGATTGAATACTAATCATATAAGTTTGTGTTTATGATATCATTTTTGGAGGCAATGATAAAATGAGTAAAAAGATCTCTAAAGAAATGGAAGATGAATTTGAAATGTCAATGATTGGTGAGATGAAATTTTTTCTTTGGTTTGCAAATTAATTAGAATAAGAATGGTATTTTTATATCTCATACGAAATGTTGAATAAGTTTGGAATGGAAGATTGTAAACCTATTGGGACACCCATGGTGACTGGCTACAAACTTACTAGTAATGATGAAACTCAGAGTATTTTTTAGACAAAGTACAAATCTATAATTGGAGGTCTATAATATCTAACTCACACCAGACCAGATATTTTCAATGAAGTTGGAATTGTGACAAGATATCAAGCAGATCCTAAAGAGACACACATTGCTGCTATGAAAAGAATTTTCAGATACTTGAAAGGAACATTAGAGTATGGATTATGGTATGAAAAATTAGATGAATTTATTTTACAGGATTATACTGATGCTGATTGGGTAGGTAACATGGATGATAGAAAGAGTATGAGTGGTGGAGCATTTTTCCTTGGAAAAGGCTGGTTTCATGGTTAAGTAAGAAGTAGGACTGTATTGCTTAGTCTACTACTAAATCTGAGTATGTTTATGCTGCTATAAATTGTACACAAGTTGTTTGGATGAAAAAAATGCTGAAGGACATTGGAATAAGTTTTGAAGAGCCAGTGGTTATCCATTGTGATAACACCAACACAGAGACTATTTCAACGAATCTTGTAATGTATTCAAAGACTAAACATATTTCTATTAAGTATCATTTCTTGATAGACAAGGTAGCAGAGAAAGAGATTAGACTGGAGTATATTAGCACAAAGGAACATATAGTAGATATATGTATACTTTTTTTACCAAAAGATGCTTTTGAGTATCTCATAATTATTCTTGGGATGAGAGCCCCTCCTTGTGGTAATTAATTGATGCAAGCATGCATCAGTCTAGTGGATTTTAGGTCTATATCAATTTTTGGACTTGATGTATGGATCTACTCCTCAGGGGAAGTGATCGCAGGAACACTATAGAGTACATTTGGGTAGTTTTGTACCTAGCTGTCAGACATGAAGATTTGAAAAAAATAC
Organism: Thuja plicata; assembly: GCA_018584345.1. NCBI lineage: Eukaryota > Viridiplantae > Streptophyta > Pinopsida > Cupressales > Cupressaceae > Thuja > Thuja plicata. The sequence goes on along the minus strand of MU223134.1, from coordinate 2,645,915 downwards.
ACCTTACAAAAGATTAAAGATGAGTTATGGCACCCTTTTCTATTGTTTCCAAATGGGGAGAGATTCTATGTGAAAATCCCTACTGCTTTAGGGAGAATTGTGTTGAGGATATTGAGAAGATTGTATTGAGAGAGAGTACTTTTGGGTTGATGGATTTTCTCATATGTTTTCATCAATGCCAAAGGGGGAGAATGTTGGATGATATCATAATTGGGTACTACTAATGCTGTTGGCATTCTTTTTTTTTCACTGATGTCAACATATGTTTCTATGGAGTGAACATACTGGTTATTACTATTGTATGATTACTGAAAGAAGTGTATGAACACTGTACAAATGAATCAAATGAGTGAAGATGAGGATATGAAGAAGGATGTGTGTTGAACTTATTCCTAAGGTCTCTTGGCTTAATATTGCATATTGAAGATGTTATAGATGTTTTAGTGAAGACTGGTTTCTAGAATGTGACAATGATGCTTGATAGAGCGAGTCTCTGTATTTTGGGGATATATTACAAGCGATGATAATTTAGGTTTTGCGATATTAAGAGATGATAGAAGGCATATTGAGGAATGTTTGTTGTTTATCTCAAGTTGTGTGATTGTTGGTGACATTAGCTGTGTCGTGTATTCTGAAGGAGACCTATTTGGGGCCGACTTCAAAGATGTAGTGTGCATTATGGATTGCGAGTGTGGATTGTGGATCTTGGATTATATATAATGTATTGTAATTTAAATTTAATTTTTTTAGGTACCTTGTGTATCTTAGAAAGGGGTTAAAAAATTATTTGTATATTGGGAAAGGTTAATTGGCCAACCTAATCAATTATTGTAATAGGGTATATATGAGAGATTTTTTCTTTTGAAAAAATGTAATAGTGGAGTGATGAGAAGGTGATTGAAAATCTAGAGAAGTGTGGAATCTACGAAGCTTGATTGGCTTATGCATGTAGAGAAGAGTTTGTGATTATTGTACTTCATTGAAACTGACCAAGCAAAGACAATTGCTATCAGACAGTTCAGTGGATTGTATATTTCTTATACACACCTGTTTGGATTGTAAATCCTTGAGGGTGGCTTTAACCTTCTTTGGGCAGTGTGCTTGGGTAGTGAGACCACAGTTACTCTTGACTCCTAATAGGTTCTATCCTTTAACATGGACTATGTACTGTAATGTTATAATAGGATCCTAACAAGGCTAAATCTTTTAACATGGATACTATACTCTCAACAAATTATTTGTGGGTGCTAATTTCCATTGGGGTTTTACCTTTTAAAAGGTTTCTTTGACAACAAAGGATTGTGTTATTGTGTTAGCATTTACTGTGTTATTATTTGAATTGAAGTTTTGGTTTATAGAGTTTAATGTTTAACAATCTGTCTCACAACTAATTCACCCCCCTCTCAGTTGTGCTTGTGGAATATTATTCCTAATAGTTTATGCCTGACATCTAGCTGAAGGGCTTGTACAATGAAATTGATCCTGGAAAAATACCAAAAAAGTGAAAAATTGCTCCTGAAGAAACCCAAAAATAATGGAAAAAAATCCTAAAAAAAATATTCTTGGTGAAAACCTAGCAAACATGAGCCTTGATACTACAAAAAAAGAGAAAAAGAGAAAAAAGTACAAAAAAATTGAAAGACAAGAAAAAGTGCCTTGGCAAAAACCTGGCAACAGGCATCTTGGTAGAAAAATAAGAAATTTGCCGAGTGGTAAAAATTTGGCAAACATTCATCACTTATAATCAACGCTCCATCAATCAATGCACTGCTTGCACCAATCCTTCACGATCATATCTTTTCTATCGGTTGAATTTGAACTCATCACAAATGTACTTTTCCTAGAGTTTGTTTATATTTGCATCTTAGGGATAAACATTCTGCACTGGGGGCATCTCGGCTAGCTTAGTTAGTAGGTGGTTGTTGGTTGCTAGGTCATCCTAGGTCCTTGTTTAGGAAATTTTTTCAATACAAACAATATATCTTCAATACTTGAATCACAACAACTTGGTCACTATCACAAACAAAGGTGTTTCTTAAACACCACCTTCCTATAATGGAAATTGTACTTGTGTTTCTAAACACTTTAATCCTACTAGTGTTTCTCAACACTTTACTCCAACAGTGTTTCTCAACACTCCATTGGATTACAATTGCTGATATTATCTCACTCACTCAACCACAAACATACATTACTTGATTCCAAGACTTAATTGATGATATCTTTACTATGATTGAATACTGAATCAAAGATGTTCCTAAACACCACATAAACACATATTGACTGTTCTTGATTTGATTATGACTCTTTTTATGTTCCAATGATGTTTCAAACTAGGGACATATAAATAGTTATGAATTTTCTTTGATTGATTATCACTTGTTGCTTGTTATGTCTTTCGATTTACTCCATGACGTCTATTAAATGACAAAGAGTTGCAAGGACATGGGGCATAACATTTTTTTTTTTTTTTTTTGCGTATGGTGATTGCTTCAATGATCCTATATACTTTATCTAATGTGGATGTTTATGATAAGAGCTTACAACATGAGTGGATAGCTGCATATATATCAATCCTTTTTATGTGTAAGCTACGATGAGGTTGAATCAATTTCCTTGTCTGTTTCTAATCAAATTCTAAGTAAGGTGTACGAAATATTATGTACCCAAGAATATGAAAATTAACGGTCATTGCGGGTTACATATCTTACATTGCACACAAACAAAAGGCGATTATAAAATCAAAAGGAGATAACTGACAAGTCATCTTGGCCTTTATGCCTTGATGCTTAGGTTTATTTTTGAGATTGCATCTAATTAAGGTAGTATTCATACTCTCATGATATTTCCTTGGTATTAGTGACAGTTGTACTGACCAAAAATGTCTGTTACACAAACTCCCTATGATGATAAACTGCTAATGTGTAAATAAAATCAGTGACAGTCCTAGAAGTCAGCATTTAGTTGCATTTAAGTTTGTATAATTCATTTAACAACATAAGTACTTGAGATCAAAATGATTTATTTTTTCATTCAAATCCAAGTTGACTAGTTTATTTAGGTTATTAATATATTCATGTTGTTGCATATCAATTGCATTCATTTTGCATTCATAATGAGAAAAGTGGAAAATACAAAAACAAAGCATTCAAGTGTTGCATTTCTACATTCTAAGTGCATCGATATATTGGCATAATAAAAATCTCAAAAACATACATCTGTATATTCACATAGAATCATTCAACACATCTACATCATCACAAAGACGAAGTACATAATCAAAGTATGAATCATATCTACATATCTATCATATACATCTATCACAAAAATAGAACAAGGAACATATATCAGAATCAAAAGCTGCCATCTCATATATATATATATATATATATATTAGTCAATATTAGATAAAAAATGTGGGAATTGTTGGAATAATGGAATGGTGTGTACTGAGAGGGGAGGGGTGAATTAGCACCCTTAAAATTTTTACCACTTTAACCTTTAGTAATCCTTTCTTGCATTACCGACTATTAATGCTTTGCTACCTTATGCATGTAATATCAAAAGATAAATGTAATTGCATGTAAATATTCATAGAAACATTCGTGAAATTCAAGTACACATAACACAAGAATTGGTAACGCAAAAAAAACCCTGTTAGAAGGTAAAAACTGCAGTGGGGATGAAACCCACAAAGCTTCACTATCTGCAGAATGGAAGGTGTCGGTTAAGGCTACAAGTGTGATCACTTCTGATGACTTTACCCTGTTAGGAGTAACATGTTAGACTTGTTAAGTCTACTCAGTTAAGATATTTTAACAACACTATTAAGTGTGCACTCGGTTAAGAGATTTACAAGACTTTTAAGTCCACATTCTTAAAGGATTTCCTCTATTTGCTACAATTGTTAGAGAGAAGTAAAAAATACTTATGAATTGATGACTTGCAGTCTTGAATTGATGAATACAGATCCATTAAGTTCACAAGATATATGTATCACCTATCGAATTGATTAATATCTCTGTTCTGCTTGGTAGCCTTGAATATTAGTTCTTCATAACTAAATTCTTTATTTTGTGTCTTTCTGCAAGAAACTCTTTGTTTGATTAATAGATGTCTGCTATGGCTACAATCATCATCATCTTGATTGATTATACATCTATATATACAAAGGTTTTGACCTATTTAGGTTTCATGCTTTACAAGAAAAACTCTATGATCAAATGTTTAAAACTTGACCTTGATCTCCTAGTTTTCATGTTTACAATTAGTTAGACTGATTAAAACTATTATATATTCTTTAATTTATCCTCAAGAAATGGTTTTATAGCTAAGCATAAATATATTTATAAGACTAAAGTGCTTTAGGTGACGTGTATCTCATATCCACTTTTCTCAGGAATAAAATTGTCTCTTAGTAGACTGGTGGTCAGTGATGTCTCTGTAGACATCCTGTTCTCGGGTTACTCTATAAAATTTCTGTTGGGTTTACTTTGTGAACTGTCTGTCGGTGATAGTGCTATCAATGTTCACTAATTTTGGTGATCATTGTGCTTATACATTTTTGGTGACCTCCGCGCTTGACTATTTCAGTGACCTCTGCACTTGACTGTTTCACTGTCACTTGGTGATCATGTAATCGATGGTTCAAAAAATGCTTCCTTGTATACTAATAACAACTTATGATCCTTTTGAATTATCAATCTCCCCCTTTGGCATTAGTATCAAAAACTGATATGTTCAGTATATACACCAAGTATTTACCTTGTCAATGATTCCCCTTATGTGCATGCCTCAGTACAATGTATGTACATGTTTCCTCCTTTGTGTATTTCCCTCTTTGGCCTTTTGACATATTTTCCTTCTTTGTAAGGTATATACATTTCCCCCTTATACATATATTTTCCCCCTTATTTTCAAAATATTGACAAAGGTGTAGTACTTATAGCTTGTCAAATATGTGGGCATGGGATTTTTGAATGTCTGGCATCTGCTTCTCCCATTTCTCTTTGAGGTATTTAAGGGTCATGTGGTCTAGAGTGATTCTGGCATGCATGTCATATATACTCTCGGTAATGAACATTTCTAGGGTGGCTATTAATGTCTTTGCCAAAGTCATGTGTTTCAACAACAATGTGAGATTCAGGAGTAACATAGCTTGGAGCTCGGTTACCTCTTCTTAGATTTTTCTTTTAGACTTTTGTAACTCAAGTCTCAACCATTTTGATTCTACAATATTCTCCTAATGCAATTGGAATACATTTTCTTTGGTTGTGAGACTTTGTGCACTAGCCTTAAGATCTTCATCTATTTTAGCTATCTTTTCACTATGCTCGGTAGTGAAATGCTCTAATGTGCACACATTTTGAACTAAGTTAACTACTAATATTTTTGGTTCCAATGTGGTTACTAGCTTAGAAATTTTTACCTTGTTTTCTGCCACTTCTTGGCTGATCTTCTCTGTGAGCTTGTATTGACACTTTTCTTCTGCACGTTCTTCAATCACCTTGTCAGCTTCCACATTCTATGATGTAATGGCCTCGGTGAGAACTTCTAGTTGATCAAGTATTGGTGTAGTTTGATCAATTTTGTTAGTAATAACTGAGAGGGGAGCGGGGGGTGGGTGTGAATTAGTGGCCTCAAAAATGAATCCTTAAATCAACCCTTAAAACTTATAACCACAAATTATGTCTCTAGTTATCTTCTATCCTACAAGATGTATGCCTTGAAATGCTTTAATCAATTTTCTACTTGTCAGAATGCTTTGTAAATCTCTCTTCTATATGATTATCGATAAGCAGTTAATTATTTACCGAAACACAGTAAATATGCAGAGTATACCGACCAATCCAGAAATGCATATGTGAAATTTAAAATAGTAAAGTAATAAACCATAAACACATAACACATGGATTTTAACATGGAAACCCTGTTAAGAAAAAAACCACTGGGACCGGTACCCCAAATTTTCACTCTTCTGAAGTGATCCCTGTTAAGAGCCAACCCTCTTAAAGGTTACAAACACATTGTTAGGTGTGACCTTTAGAGGATTTAGAAATAGTTTGTCAACTAGTATCTGACATCTAATGCTACCATACTTGATCAAACACTCACTTGGCCTGTCAATAGGTATCAGACATATCCAATGCTACTTTTGTGATCAAAATTTTTGATACTCCTTGGGATGTATCTCAATTGTAAAAGAATTTTAAGTCCTGCTTGGTTAAGAGGCTTTATGCTTTAATGGTTAAACTAAAACACTAATGATCTATTCATACATACAAATCAATTGCATATTTTTAGATCTATTGTAATTCCATTACCTCTCTGATCAATATAATCACTTATACCTTTGCTCCACACTATTTTGCTCTATGATGCTTGTCTCACTGTTCATCAGTGTCTGTAGAATCTAGCTCTTTCCTCAGCTTGTTGATCAGGAATGAATGAAGACTTTCTTCTTCTTCAAATTTTCTTTAGCATCTTTCCTCTTCTCTTTTTCTTCTCAGCTAATTCCCCATTCGTAATGAATTGGGTTTGTCTCTATATAGACATGATTTCCCCTTTTCTTGGCTTTCTTGATTCTTGGCGTATTCCACAATTCTCGCCAATAGATTTAAAACAAACTCCTAATTTATCTCAAAAAAATCTTCTTGCCAACTAGACAAATCAACTTTAAATCAATTACTTATCTCTGGCTTTATCTAGATGATTAAAACAATGATAAGTATCCGTTAATTCCATCTTTAGCTTCTTGACAGCTAGGCATTTTGTCAGTTTCTAAACTCTCTGTTCTGTTGGTCAAAACTTTAGTTAGTCATCATTGATAACTGACTGTTCTGTCAGTGCGACTTCAGTTGTCATCGGGATCTCCGTCCTTGTCTTCTCCGTCAGGCAACACTAAAATTATTTCTGTCGGGTTACTCTATGCTTTGCTCGTCGGTCAACACTGTAACTCTGCTCATTGGTAATGCTGTGCATTAGCTCATCGGGTAACACTGTGACTTTTCTCTTTTACTCTGACTGTCGGTGTGCACTCTGTCAGTGTATGCAGTCACTTAGTGAATACTTGACTTGTATGCATTACTGATAGCATAGCCCTGATTCATTGGTTCTTTGAAGTCTTTGGCAGTATTTCAATAACCATAAAGATTATATCAAGTTGACATCAATGAAAATACAATACATTAACTGATTTAATTCCTTGCTTGATCATCAACTTAATATCTTCAAACATTCAATTAGTTACATGTCATCAATCTCTCCCTTTGGCATTGATGGCAACATACTACACTATCATACTATACTATTACTAATACAATATGAAATATATAGTTTCATCAAGATTTTCTAATGTAACTAATACAAATGTTTGACTTTCGGTAAGCTCAAATAGCTTTGATTTGATTCTTGCAGCTTTCTTTCTATCTTCAATCCCTGCATTGGATAGATGTAGAATATTTATTTCTCTGATGTGATGTGTTCTCCTTCTATGTCAAACTCTCCCCCTTTGACTTTTCTTCTTTCTTGTGATGTCTTTTGTCAGCAATTCTCTTCCTTTGTGTGTACTCTCCCTTTCTAGTTACATCTCTCCCTTTGGATATTTTGATGGATATAATCTATTCCTAAGATGATAATGGATAAACTCTCTCCCTTCGACAAAAATGCCAAAAAAACATCTTTGCAAACACAAATTTTGCAAAATAAGTAGTTGACAGTAATATCAAATGGATCCTTTCTATCCATAATATATTCCTTGAATTTCCCAATCCATCAGTAATAACTTCGGTGCTTGGAGTAGATAAATACCTTGCTGTGTATAGATGTATCATTAAAGTCCATCTCTCTGCTTGCATCAACATGAATGATATTTTGATAATATGCAGGTTGATACAACCTTCTAGTCAGCTTACTGACCAGTAGACAAGGGTCTGACCCCTAGTCTCTTTCTCAAGTATTCAAATGCATCCTTGGGTAGTGGCTTGGTGAAGATATCAACCAATTGTTCCTTTGATTGCACATACTCAAGTATCACTTCCTTTGCCTGAACTTGTTCTCTCAAATAATGATACTTGATGGAAATATGCTTTGTTTTGGCATGCATGACTGGATTCTTGGAAATTTTTATTGCACTTGTATTATCACAATAGATAATTACTAGTTCTAAAATTTTCATATACATAGCTTCCAGTAACTGTTTGATCCATGCAATATTTGAGCAGTTTGCAGCAGCAACAACATACTCTGCCTCTGCAATAGATTGAGAGATGCATCCTTTCTTCTTGCTGATCCATGTGACAAGTCTGTCACCTATAAAGAATGCTCCTTTAGTTTTTCTCTTCCAGTCATCAATATTTCTAGCCCAATCAACATCGGTAAAGACCTTAAGTTCAAATTTGCCTTCTCTTTTGTACCATAAGCCATATTTCTTGGTATTCTTCAGATATCTTAGGATTATTTTCATAGTAGTCATATGTGATTCCCTGGGATTAGCAGAAAATCTTGCAACTATTCCTAGTGCATGTGCAATATCTGGTCTAGTATGTACAACATACATGAGTTTTCCAATCATTGATCTGTACAAAGTGCAATTTACCTCTGGTGACTTGTCTTCCTTTGTCATCTTACATCCAGTTTCCATTGGTGTTCCAACTGGTTTGGATTCTTTCATTTTGAATATTTTCAATACTTATTTGATGTACTTGGATTGTGTAATGAAAATACCTTCATCTTGTTGCATGATCTACAGACCAAGAAAGAACTTGATCTCTCCAAACATAGACATCTCAAAATATTTTCTCATTTCATTTGCAAATGATTTGCATAGCATGTCATTGCCTCCAAATATGATGTCATCAACAAATATCTCAACAATCAAAATTTTAGCATCAGTATCTTCCTTGAAATAAAGATTACTATTTTCACTAGTCCTTGTAAATCTAATACTTATAAGGTAGGAATGAATTCTTTCATTGAAGGAATTATATTTTTCCATTAGTATACTTAAGGAAAAACATGATCTGCACCATCGGTTTACTCCACACCGACAGACAGGGCACAACACAACCCGACGCTAAGGTTACCCGATAAACACTGTTAAGTGTTATCTGATGAAAAAAAGGTTAAAGGAAACCCGATGAGTAACAATAGTACAACCCGACTGAACAACACAGTGAGGAACCCGACAGACAAAGGGAACCCGATGAAAAGTTCAATCAAAGGAACGCAGACATACTTCAAGTTCAGCCCAATGACCAAGAACTGAGAGTCAGTTACATCCCGTAAAAAGTGGATCTGACTTTCCACGTTAGATAAATCATTGAAGTTGTATTTATAGCTTCTTGTTTTAATTTTAAATACATTATATGCAGAGGAAGCAATGTATTTATTATTATTTTAATTAGTTTTACTGATTTAAAACATGCAAACTAAAGATCAAGGTCAAGTTGTAAATATTGGATCCAAGAGTTAACATTGTAATGCGTGAATTTCAAGAGAGGTAAAATACTTGTATAAATAGGTACTCAATCCATTGATAATAGTTATTGTTCAAACAAGATAGTATCCACGGAGAGAAACTAGAGGCCAGACAGAGAATTCATGCAGAAGGACATAAAAAGAATCAAGTCAGTTTCAAGAACAAAACAGAGGCTACCAACTGTGTGTGTATTTTTGTACCTGTTAAGAGACAACACTTCAATAAATCATTGCATTAGTGAAAACAAGGGGTTAGCAAGCATAACAATCACCAAAATTGATCTATTGCTTCCTATCTAGGAGGAGTATGAAAAATGACATAATAGCCCTTAGATTATGCATATTCTAGTGACAAATACAACCTAAGAACAAAAGATTCAAATGAAAAGTAATCTAAATGATTCAAAAACATGCATGCTAGCTATAGAAATGAAAATGATAGCAAAATAACTAAGAAACAAGCTAGAAAGCACTATGAAAATCCTTAAAATATGAGCAACATGAGATTGCTCTTTCAATTCTCCAAATATGGGTAGCATAAGGATGCTTTCAACACTTCAAAATTAGGAGCATTACAACAATATATTTCATAAAATCAAGGGCCATTTGATCTCAAAATCCATCCTATTTATAGAAGAAATGGAGGAAGGGGAGAAGACTCTAGAAGGGCTACCATTAATGAGGGTGTAAGACTCATTAATGAGGTATGGGTGGAAGGAATATGTAATAGCCATTAATGCTTCATTTATGAAAGCATTAATGAGGTATGGGTGAGGGTTTAAGAAGCATGGGTGAGGGTTTAGAGTCAAGCCTGACAAAGTGGACTTGAGGAAAGGAATCTTGAGATTCCTTGAATTTCTCAAGTGGGTGGAGTTGTTAATCATTCCTTAATGGAATGTGACAAAATTAAGGGTAGCTTAGGATTAGGATTAGGGTTTAAGGCATATGATTAAGGAGATATAGATGGGAGGAGAGAGAATGAGTGGAGGGGGATTAGCTAATTAGAGTTAATTAGCTAATTAAGAAGAATTAGCATGTGAGAAGGGGTTGGGATGAGTTTTAACTCATGGTTGGACATTTGAGGTTGGTTAGGTTTGAGGGAATAATAATAAAATGAATTGTTTTAATAACATATTCACTCAATAATAGGGATTTAATTAATCATTTAAGCTTTTGATTGCTTTGTAATAATTAATTAGGACTATAGCCAAATTGAATAAATTAGGCGAGGGGATTGATTTTGCAAGTGATGAGGTATAAATAAGATTTCATTAATTCCATTTAAATTTATTACATTGGCTAGGTTATGATTTGAATTGATTGAAATGAATTGATTGGATTGACTAAAGTGATTAATGAAAATGAGTGATTAGATCACTTAGGAGATTAAATGTGATTTGAATGAATTATGCCAGCCGATTGAAGAGTTGTCTGAACATAAATGGGGGTATGATCACACTTATAAAAAATAGGGTCTATGGTCAGAGCAGACCAAATCTAGGTGGTTACATTTGCCCCTCTTTGAATTGATGTATGAGCAATGCATTGATTCAAAGAAAGTTTTTGATGTAGACTTCAGAAAGTTTGAGAATTTTAGTCATGATCAAACGAAATGCCTGATGAGATCAGTCTCACAATTGATCAAAATAAACTGATAGTATTGATTTTGAACTTGGTTTTCATGCAAAGATCAATAAAAGATCTTAAAGATACCAATTCTGAACTTGGTTGTCGTCTAAATATTGATAATACTGATTTTGAACTTGGTTGTCGTCCAAAAGTCAGTAAGAAGCTGCCAGGAGCTTTAATAAGAATCTTTTGTAATAAGGAAACACAAGATATTTAGCTTATGAGAACCAAAGTTTTCTATCCAATAGTTCTGACTTAGTCAAGGAAACTGTCATGCCCCTAGTTTGTTTGATAACGAAGTCATTTTTAATGTTATTTCGAGGAAAAATTTGATAATAGTGTGATCATGCCCCCTCGGGAATGAAATCGAAGGAAAGAGAATGAAATCCCTCTATTGAAAGAGCGTATCACTTGTATGGAATAGTGAGGTAAAGAAAGAATGGATTAGAAGAAGTGAAAAAGGTTGTGTGTTTAAGAGTAAACACATGAGTACCAAGTTAATCACATGGAAAAGGTGAGTTCGATTTTGTTCCTGATAGATTAGAGATTTCAGGAAGCATGGGTATGTAAATAGCTTGGATTTTAGATGAATTAAAAATAGAAAGGAGTTTGAGCTCAAATCCTTATGTTGTTCTTTCACAAATGCATCATGAAATTTCTAAATGTAGCTACATGTAGACTCTTAGGACTGTCACTGATTTGCAGATATTGGAATATTTTATCATGATTGGGTGTTTTCAGAATGGATACCACCTAATAGTACAAAAATCACTAATACCCACTGATATTATGAAAGTATGAATACTATGTTTATTTGGAGTGTCAAAAATAGACTTAGGCATCAAGGCATAGAAGCCAGGATAACAAAATAGGCACCTTCCTTTTATTATCTCAGAATCTGTGTAAGGCAAGATATTGGACCCGCAATGACCTTAAAAATTCATATCCTTGGGTACATTATGCTTCATATACCTTAGTGAGAATCTGAGTTAGAAAACATACAAGGAAATTGTTCCAACCTCACCATAGTTTACACATAACAAAGACTGAGATATATGCGGCTATCCACCCATAGTGGCAGCTCTTACCATAAACATCCAAGTTAAGTAAAATTTATAGGATTACGTGGAACAATCACCATACGCAGAAAACTAAGAAAATTTTATGCCCCCATAAAATGGGCGCTAGAGATGTGTGTGTGATTTTTGTACCTGTTAAGAGACACAACACTTCAATAAATCACTACATTAGTGAAAACAAGGGGTTAGCAAGCATAGCAATCACCAAAATTGATCTATTCCTTCCTATCTAGGAGGAGTATGAAAAATGACATAATAGCCCTCAAATTATGTATATTCCAGTGACAAATACAACCTAAGAATGGAAGATTCAAATGAAAAGTAATCTAAATGATTCAAAAACATGCATGCTAGCTCTAGAAATGAAGATTATAGCAAAATAACTAAGAAACAAGCTAGAAAGCACTATGAAAATCCTTAAAACATGAGATTGATCTTTCAATTCTCCAAATATGGGAAGCATAAGGATGCTTTAAAAACTTCAAAATTAGGAGCATTACAACAATATATTTCATAAAATCAAGGGCCATTTGAGCTTAAAATCCATCCTATTTATAGAAGAAATGAAGAAAGGGGAGAAGACTCTAGAAGGGTTGCCATTAATGAGGGTATAAGACTCATTAATGAAGTATGGGTGGAAGGAATATGTAAAAGCCATTAATGCTTCATTTATGTAAGAATTAATGAGGTATGGGTGAGGGTTTAAGAAGCATGGGTGAGGGTTTAGAGTCAAGCCTGACAAAGTGGACTTGAGGAATGGAATCTTGAGATTCCTTGACTTTCTCAAGTGGGTGGAGTTGTTAATCATTCCTTAATGGAATGTGACAACATTAAGGGTAGCTTAGGATTAGGATTAGGGTTTAATGCATGTGATTAAGGAGATAGAGATGGGAGGAGAGAGAATGAGTGGAGGGGGATTAGCTAATTAGGGTTAATTAGTTGATTAAGAAGAATTATCATGTGAGAAGGGGTTGGGATGAGTTTTAACTCATGGTTGGACATTTGAGATTGGTTAGGTTTGAGGGAATATTAATAAAATGAATTATTGTAATAACATATTCACTCAATAATAGGGATTTAATTAATCATTTAAGCTTTTGATTGCTTTGTAATAATTAATTAGGACTATAGCCAAATTGAATAAATTAGGCTAGGGGATTGATTTTGCAAGTGATGAGGTATAAATAGGATTCCATTAATTCCCTTTTAAATTAATTACCTTAGCCAGGTTATGATTTGTATTGATTGAATTTGGATTGAATTGATTGGATTGGCTAAAGTGATTAATGTAAATTAGTGATTAGATCACTTAGGAGCTTAAATCTGATTTGAATGAATTATGCCAAGCAGTAATAGGATCGTTTGGACATGATTGGGGGTATGACCACACTTAGGAAAAATAAGGTCCATGGTAAGAGCAGACCAAATCTAGGTGGTTACATTTTCCCCTCTTTGAATTGATGTGCGAGCAATGCATTGATTCAAAGAAAGTTTTTGATGTAGACTTCAAAAAGTTTGAGAATTTTGTTCATGATCGAATGAAATGCCTGATGAGATCAGTCTTGCACTTGATCAAACTAAACTAATAGTATTGATTTTGAACTTGGTTTTCGTCCAAAGATCAATAAAAGATCTTAAAGATACCAATTATGAACTTGGTTGTTGTCCAAAGATTGATAATACTGATTCTGAACTTGGTTGTCATCCAAAAGTCAGTATGAAGCTGCTAGGATCTTAGTAAGAATCTTTTTAAAATGAGGAAACAAAAGATATCAAGCTTATGAGAACCAACAATTTCTATCCAACAGTCCTGACTTAGTCAAAAAAACTGTCATGCCCCTAGTTTGTTTGATAACAAAGTCATTTTTAATGTTGTTTCGAGAAAAAAATTGATTGATAATAGTGTGATCATGCCCCCTCAGGAATGAAATCGAAGGAAAAAGAATAAAATCCCTTTTTGGAAAGAACATATCACTTGTATGGAACGGTGAGTTCAAGAAAGAACGGATTAGAAGAAGTGAAGAAAAGGGGGTGTGTTAATAATAAACACACGAGAACCAAGTTAATTACATTTTTTTTTAAAATGTGATTTTGGTTTTGTTCTTGATTGATCAAAGATTTTAGGAATCATGGGTATAGAAATAGCTTGGATTTTAGATGAATTAAAAATAGAAAGGAGTTTGAGCTCAAATCCTTATGTTGTTCTTTCAAAAAAATGAATCATGCAATCTCTAAATGCAGCTACATGCAGACTCTTAGGACTTTGTCACTGATTTGCAGATATTGTAGTATTTTATCATCATTGGGCACTTTTCAGAATGGATACCACCTGAGAGTACAAAAATCACTAATACCCACTGATATTATGAAAGTATGAATACTATGTTTATTTGGAGTGTAAGGCAAGATAGTGTAAGGCAAGATATTGGACCCGCAATGACCTTAAAAATTCATATCCTTGGGTACATTATGCTTCGTATACCTTAGTGAGAATCTGAGTTAGAAAATAGAGAAGGAAATTGTTCCAACCTCACCGTAGTTTATACATAACAAAGATTGAGATATATGCGGCTATCCACCCATAGTGGCAGCTCTTATCATAAACATCCAAGTTAGGTGAAATTTATAGGATTACGTGGAACAATCACCATACATAGAAAACCAAGAAAATGTTATGTCCCCATCCTTGCAACTCTTTGTCTTTGCATAGACATCATGGAGTACCTCAAAAGACATAACAACCATCAATTGTGAATCATTCAAACAAAATTCATAACCGCTTAGATGCCCCTAGTTAAAACATCATTAGTGCATAAAAGAGTCATGATCAAACCAAGATAAAACTATGTTTAAGTAATACTACTGATTCATTTTTCAAGCACAGTATAGATTCAACAATGAAAAAGTTTAAATTCAAGCAAATAGGTGTTCCATGTCTGTGTACATTGTTATTCCTATTTGCAATCCCATGTAGGTCTTAGGAACACCATTAGTGCAATGTTTATGTCATCCTTGTTTTGTGAAAGTGATAGTGGTAGTGAAAGTATCAGAAAGCATTGTATCACAAGAAAAACCATCCTACAAAGACTTAGCAGATGCAACCTATCAGACTAGCAAAGATGCCCCCAGTGTAGAATGACGTGTTCCCTAGAACCGAAAAGATAGACAAATTCCAAGCAAGGATAAGATAGTCGTAAGGAAACAAAGTCAGTATAATAGCACATGTGAGATTGTGAAGGCTCAGTATTAGCAATGCATTGATAGATAGAGTGCAGAACACAAGTGACACCTGATTGCTAGGTTTTCACCACTTGGCCAAACTTTTTCTTTCTTTTTGCTACCAAGATGCCTGTTTTACCAGGTTCTCATCAAGGCACTTTTCTCTTTTTCAAATTTTTTTCAATTTTTGCTTTTTTAAAAAATGTTTTTGTAGTATCAAGGTGCCTGTTTGCCAGGATTTCAGCAAGGATACCCTTTCTTCAGGATTTTTTATATTGTTTTTGAATTTCTTCAGGATCATTTTCTGAATGTTTTTGGTATTTTTTGAGAACTATTTCACTGTACAGGCTCTGCTAGCCAAACATCAAGCGTAGAACCACTTAAAATGTAAAGTATTGATAAGATCTAGAAGAATGTCTCCCTCAGGTGTAGCCAGTTGATAAGCTCCAATCGCAAAAGTAGCAGTGATAACATAAGGTCCCAACCAATTAGGTTCAAATTTTCCTTTCTGCTCTCTATTAGGCTAGTTTTTAGGATTCTCCTTTAAGATGAGATCTCCCACTTCAAATTTTTGTGGTTTTACTTTCTTATTGTAGCCTTTGGACATGCATGCTTGGTATACCTTCAGATGGTCGAACGCCTATTGTCTGCGCTCATCTAGTAGGTCCAAAGAATTCACCCTATCAATGCGGTACTGCTCGTCAGTAACAAGACCTTGTAAAGATATCTGCAAATATGAGATTTCAACCTCAATAGGTAGAACTGCTTCAATGCCATAGACTAGGGAAAATGGCGTGGCTCCAGTTAGTGTTTTGATGCTTGTTTTGTAGGCCCATAGTGCTAGATTCAGTTGTAGATGCCAGTCTCTGCCAGACTTACTCACAGTTCTATGTAGGATCTTGAGAATATTCTTATTAGATGCCTCAGCCTTTCCATTACCTTGAGGATAATAGATTGAGGAGCAGTGTTGAGTGATGTGGAACTGTTCACAAAGGTTATCAATGTCTTGATTTTTAAATTGGCTCCCATTGTCTGTTACAATTGATGAGGGTATCCCATATCTATAGATAATGTAGTTTAGAATGAACATAGCCACCTATTTTCCAGTGGCTTTGATTAGTGGCATGACCTTGACACACTTCGTAAAATACTCAATGACTGTAATGATGAACTTGTGTCCATTTGAAGAGTTGGGATATATTTGTGCAACCAAGTCAAAGGCCCATTGCTGAAATGGCCAATGTGTTATGAAAGGTATAAGTTCTTTAACATAAGCATGGATGAGATTTCCATGTGTCTGGAATTTAAGACATGTTTTGGAGAATTGAATAGCATCTTTTTCTATGGTAGGCCAGTAATAGCCAATTTTGAGCAGTTTCTTTGCTAGTGAAAAGCCATTCGAATGTGATCCACGTACACCTTCATGGACTTCTTTTAATGCATGATCAGACTCTTTGAGTTCTAAACATCTAAGAAGCATACCATCTAGACCTCATCGATATAAGTTATTAGTTATGAGGACATAATATGATGCTTTCCTAATTAGGGCTCTTTTATCATTTTTGGATAGATCATTAGGAATAGTTTGGTCAGTGAGAGGCAAGGATATTGGCATACTGAGATTGGTTAGGGGCATTTAAATCACATATTACTTTGTATTCAGGGGTATCAAAGGAAGGGTAGGATAGTTATTCCACCAATAAGTCATAGTGGAATTGATGTTCTCCCAGTTGTAACATGGATGCTAATGTAGCCATTGCATCTGCAGCCTTATTTTTTGTTCTGGGTACTTGCTAGAATGTGATGAAGACAAAATATTTCTTTAAATCATCAACCAGTTGCTTGTAGGTCATCAAATTCTCATCTTTTATCTGATAATCTCCATTGACTTGATTGGTGATGAGTTGGGAGTCACCATACACGTGTAACTCTACAATCTTCCATTCCATGGCAAGCTTGAGTCCATTTACTAATGATTCATATTTAGAAATGTTATTGGTGCATGGAAACATCAATTTGTAGGACTTTGGTATCTTTTAGCCTTGAGGGGTTATGAATAGAACTCCTACCCAGAGCCTTGTTGTGTGAAAGAACCATCAAAATACATCTTCCATTGGTACTCAGTTAAATGCATAATGGTCTCATCAGGAAATTCAATCTTTAGAGGTTCATAATATTGAAGTGGTGAATTAGCCAATTGATCTGCAAGGACTTGTCCTTTAATAGCTCTCCTTTTGACGTACTCAATGTAAAACCCGCTCAGAATCAAGACCCATTTTGCTAAACCTCTTGTTAATGTTGTTCTACTTAAAAGGTAATTTAGAGGATCAATCTTAGCAATGAGCCTTACTGTATGAGAGATCATGTAGTGTCTCACTTTCTGTGATGCGGAGATGACTGCTAAGAATTCTTTTTCAATAATGTTGTAATTGAGCTCATATGAGACTAGCATTCTACTGATGTAGTAGATAGCTCTTTCTTTCTTTGTTTCATCTTCCTGTGTGAGAAATACTCCTAATTATGTAGTTGTAGCTGAAATATAGAGGAGTAATGGCTCTCCATGAATAGGTGCCATAAGAATAGGAGGAGTAGCTAGGTACCCTTTTAGTTCTCTAAAGTTTGCTTCACATTGTTCATCCCATTTGAAAGTGACCCGTTTGTGTAGTAGTTTGGTAAAGGGTTGTGCCCTATCTACAAGTTGTGAAATGAATCTCCTAATTGATTGAAATCTCCCTTGAAATGTCATCGTTTAACTGATGTTGCATGGAGGAGTCATCTCTATAATAGCCTTGACTTTTGCAGGATCTACCTCAATTCCCTTCGCTGAAACAATGAATCCTAGCAAATTCTCTGATTGGACTCGAAAGGCACATTTCTTTGGATTGAGCCAGAGTTGAAACTGCTCCATTCAATCCAATATATTCCTTAAGTTAGCAATGTGAGTGCTCCTCTCTTTGGATTTAGCTAGGGTGTCATCCACATAATCCTCCATGTTTATATGCATCATATCGTGGAATATTGTAGTCATTTCTCTTTAATATGTAGCACCAACATTATTTAACCCAAATGGCATGATGTTCTAACAAAATGTTCCCCATGCACATGTAAATGCACTGTTATCTTGATCCTCGGGGGCAATTTTGATTTGATTATAGCCAGAGAATCCATCCATTAATGAATACATCTGGTAGCCTGCTGTGAGGTCTATGATGATCATGTCAATGTTAGGTAGTGGGAAGTCATCCTTTGGACATGCATTTTTTAAGTCTCTGAAGTCCATACATATCTTGATAGATTTATCAGATTTAGACACGGGGACCACATTGGAGATCCGCCCTGCGTAGGCCATGACTCTGATAAATCCAGCTTTCAACAATTTCTCTAGCTCTGCTTTTACTAGTAATGCAACATGAGGATCCATCTTTCTAAGTTTTTGTTTTATCGGCTTGATCCCGGGAGCTATAGATAAGTGGTGCATGATTAGATTAGGATCTAGTCTAGGCATATCCGTATAAGACCACGCAAAGTTGATCTTCTTTTCCCTCAGGAAATATGTAAACTATGTCTTCTCTTCTTCTGACAAAGATTGTGCAAGGTGTACTATTTGATAATCTTCAATGGTGCCCAAATTAACTGGCTGTGTTGGTTCTATTAGAATTGAAGACCTTTCATAAAAGTGTTTGGGAAGGATATCAATAATCTCATCCTTTGGTGCCTCTATGAGGTTTTCACCATTAGATACATCTTTTGTTTTTACTATTTTAGGATCTGACACTGCCACAATGTGGTTTTCACCGTCAGTTCCCTTTTTCTTTTTATTTTTCAATTTTTGACTGAGAAACCAGATATCCTCCTATGACATGTTTTCGCTCCTTGCATTGGTGGAAGAAGGGTAAGGTTCACAAGCATTGAGATAGAAAGCTAAAGTATAGTCATTGGGAATGTTGAGGATAGGAGTAGGATCTGTTTAAGTCCAATCAATTAGGTCTGGAAGTATTAATGATCGGGAGTCAGACTCTGGGAAGGAAAAAATCATGTTAGCATCAAGACCATTAACCAACATGACATGTTTCATTAAGTTAATTTCTTCAATGTTTAGATCATTAAGAGTGAGATCGTCATAAAAAGGGTCATTGTTAGTTATATGCAGACCAAAATCTAGTGACTCGTTAGTAGAAATCTCATCATCATCTCTCCGTAAAAGGAGGCTTCTTTCTTGTAGCCTTTGAAATTATTCTAGACTTATGAGAACACCAGTCTCTTCATCAATGATTGGGGGATTGAATTCTTCCCCTGCTTTAGGAATATCAGTGTTGTTGGGAGTAGTGTTAGACTGTTCACGAGGTGCTGAGGGAGCTGAAAACATGTGAATTGTATCAATTCCAATATATTCTATGTTGACAGATAGCTCATCCCATTCATAATCATGAGAGTCAGTGACCTCATCATCAGATTTGTTTAAGTATTTAGCAATAGTTCTTTGATGTACCTAGTTAGCTACCTGTGGATCAAAGTGTGGTAGATCAAGGACATGTGAAACCATGACCAATTCCCCCCAGTTAGGATGTAAATCCTGTCGTTGAGGTGTGATTTTTGTAGCTGTTGCTATCAAGGGTATCTCTAAATCATCTGTTGTTGAGTCTCCTACCTCTTGAATGGGAGGTTGTGCTAACAAAGGGGTGCGAAGATCTTGTGGTATCTCAAAGCTGGGTACATAGCATTCTCCTTGATAGTTGGGGATTCTCTGTGCCAACATATAATAACCTTTCATAGGACCACTTCTCTAGTTCATCTGTTTCATCACTCCCTTTTTCTGAGGTTGGACTATCTTTAGAAGCAAGTTTATCAGTTTTAGTATTAAAACCCAGTCCTGTTTTGTCTCTAGTATTCCAGAACTCCAAGGGTATCGGATCAATAAGTCCTCTTCCTGTGTCATTTAGAGGTCCCTTTCCTTTGTATCCCATCTGGTTGAGGAAATAATATCCCTTTCCATACTATTCTGGGGATATCTCTACATGCTTGACCTTAGCTTCCACAAGTTCTCCTTTGTAAAGCCAGTCCAAGACTGCCTGTTCTTCTGTGTTATCTAAAGAAGATGTGGATGGATTTACCATTCCAGTTTCTTTGTGAATTTATGGTTCCTTGGATGCATTAGGTGTGAATGTTGAGGAAGGTTTTCCATAGGATCTTGGTGACACTAGAAGTTCTGTTAGTGACGGAGTCAGGTCCAGCTTGTATTCTCCCATACCTGTTTCTTCAAGTTTTAAGGTTTTGCTAAAACTCTTCATAACCATGTCCTTGGTAGTCTCAGGAGAAATCTCATTCATAGCCTCCTTGTTATGCAGGATCATACTACCTACTTTGAAATTATTACAAGTATAGTTAGCATCTGCAAGAATCGTCACTTCAACCCCATTATGTGGGAACTTTATACACTGGTGGTAAGTGGACGACACAACTTGCATTTCATGAATCCATGGTCTCCCTAATAGGATGTTGTAGGCTAAGGGTAGATCCAGAACTTGACATGTGACATTCCTCTCAATTGGTCCGACTCTGATAGGTAGAAAAATAAGTCCTTTAGAGGATCTTTCTTCCTCATCATAAGCCTTGATAGTTATCTTGCTTCTGGAATCAATTGTTTGTTCTGAGAGACCCAGTCTCTTGATTAAATCAAGGG
Source organism: Thuja plicata (assembly GCA_018584345.1). Taxonomy (NCBI): domain Eukaryota; kingdom Viridiplantae; phylum Streptophyta; class Pinopsida; order Cupressales; family Cupressaceae; genus Thuja; species Thuja plicata. Next base: position 2,624,831 of record MU223134.1, on the reverse strand, counting down.
TACAAATATTTAACCCCGTGCCTCCATCTATCACCACGCATCTAACATAAGATTTATGAATGAGGAATTTGATATGGAGGGGTTGATTATGTGGATGTGTCAATGACTTATCATCCTCTTCAGAAAAGGAGAGGTAATGTGGTGCTGAGATGTGATTGACCATTGCTTGGAATTTGTCTATATCAATATCCTTTGGGACGTTAGCAGCATGTAGAGCCTATTCTAGGATTTCCCTATGTACTGTGGATATTTTGAGCAACTCAAAGATATAAATTTTGGTAGAGGTTCGTTGCAATTGGTCTACCAAGTCATACTTTGCTCTAGGAATAGTAACTACGTGTTTCATTGCTGGTTTGAGAATAGTAATGATAGGAACCTTAGACGTTGATGCTGGTTTTGGGGGTCCTTTGATTGTGACTTGTGCTTGGCTCTGTGTCACTACATTCGAGTGGAATGAAACATATTTGATTGTGACCACATTAATTGATTCATTTTTATTGTCTAACATATTGATCACATTGTCATTGTTGGAATAGGTGTAGTTTACTTCATTACCTTTTCCTTTAGATGTTTCCCCTTTTTTGTAATTAGGGAATGGTTTATTGAATGTTGTATGATCTTCATTGGTAGTGTGTCCATCCAATTTGATCTTACCTCCTTCAATGAGGTCTTGAATGATATGTTTGAGCTTAAGGCAATTGTTAGTCTTGTGTCCTTTGTTCTTGTGAAAGATGTAAGGAAACTTAGGTGCGGAAACAACTTCCTACACTAATCTCTAAAGGAAAGTATTGTGCAAATTATTTTAAATCCTTACAATTTCAGATTTGTTAACTACTTTAACAATGATATTGCAGCCATATACCATGTATACAAAAAATAGAGAATGAAACAAATATTTACCCTGGGGAAAACCTTTTGATAAAAAACCCCAGCACTCCAAAACCTGCACAATGTATTATCTTCAACACAACGGTTACAACACACTTGTAATGCAAGTTCTTTCAGGAGACAATCGACACACACAGACTAATCCAGTAGCACTAGATCATACCAACAATACACTCTTTTTCTCTATCTGTCTGCAACCCTAAAAAACACTTATATCATGCGCTTTCCTTTTTAGGGAAACTTCCAAAGATAGCCGCATTAGGGTTTTACCATTCTTTGATAAAATAGGAACCCCACGATTATGGAAGAGTGTACAACACTCAACTTTATCAGTTGCCACATGTCATTGCATGTCTTCACCTGTCATAGATACTTCTAGAAATAGCTCTTACGTGTCATAGGAATCCATCATAACCATTTCAACCATGATCTCCTTACACACTATTCAAGATATCGACACATCAAGTGGAGTGACACATCAACATGCCAACTAGACATGTACACTCACACTTAATTACATTATTTGCAAGAAATACATTTTACAATACAAATAATAAGAATAGGAATTATCCAAGGTTGAGACACCTTATTCCTAACATTCTCCCACTTGTCGAACACCTTGTAAGAGCAATAGGAACATAACAGGAGCTAACCGCTATAGGCCAAAAGGCCCATAGACTCTGAACACCATCTAAACTTCACAGTGCCCACTGGTTTTGTTAATGCATCTGCCACATTCTTCATGATATCTACCTTCTCCAAATTTACCTTTCCATCTTCCACCATATCTCTCACAAAGTGAAACTGCACATCAATGTGCTTCGTTCTGGCATGGAAAGTTGGATTCTTCGCAAGGCAAATAGCGGTCTGACTATCACACCAAATAGTAATCTATTCTACATCAACACCAACATCAAAACACAATCTCCTAAGTCAAATGGCTTTCTTACAAGCATGAGTAGCAGCCATGTACTCAGCTTCTGTAGTAGACAAAGCAACCACAGGTTGTTGCTTACTCATCCAACTGATGGCACCACCAAACATAGTGAACACATAAGCACTGGTGGATCTCCTTTTGTTAATATCACCTGCCCAATCTGAATCCACAAACCCACGAATACAAATTGAATGCGGAGATCCAGAAGAGTTACCATGGTAACATATCGAGTAATTTGATGTACCCCTCAAATATCTAAATACTCGCTTAACTATCCCAATGTACCCATCCAAGGTTAGCCATAAACTGACTTAGGACTCCCACTACTTGGGCAATGTCTGGTCTAGTACAGACCATAGCATACATAAGACTGCCAACTGCACTAGCATAAGGTACTCTACTCATGTCCTCCACCTCACTAGGAGATTTTGGATAATCAT
>MU223134.1:2581304-2618385 GCA_018584345.1 Thuja plicata | reverse complement strand
CATCAACATGCCAACTAGACATGTACACTCACACTTAATTACATTATTTGCAAGAAATACATTTTACAAAACAAATAATAAGAATAGGAATTATCCAAGGTTGAGACACCTTATTCCTAACAAAAGACACATTAGGAGTCATCATCCCACCATCTGGGTTTGACCATTGGTTCCCACGGTTTGGAATCTGGGATAGTGAGAACTTTGTTATCCAGAAGTGTTTTGAGAATAGTCTCAAGGGGTTCTCCCAAAGGAGTGAATGTTATTTGAGGTCTTGAAGTCCATGTCTGACCCTTGCTATTATCATTGTTTTCTTTGGGTATGGGAGTTTTTACCTTGGCATCCTTGCTCGCTTGCATGCTATTAGTTAGATTGAACACCTCAGGTTTAGGTTTAATGTTAGAGGTGTCAACTACCCTGTCATTGACAACATTCTTGTTTTTCTTCCACCGTTTAGGCTTGGAGTTAGAGTTGTTAGTTCTTTTTTCATTTTTAAGGGTGATTACCCCTTTTTGATCATAACTTCCTCAATGCGAATGACATTTTTGATCATTCTATCAAAGCTAGGGAGTCTTGCATTTGTAATGCGTAGTTCAATTCAGGCACCAGGTTATTAATGAATATTTCCATCTTTTCTGATTCGGGAATGGCTCTTGAGTACCATGCAAAGATCTTCCTCCATCTTTGAAGGAAGTGTGTAAATGATTCACCAGTCTTCTATTTAGTGTTACATAGATCCATCATAGTCACATCATGTTGGATATTATAGGAGTAATGTTGGATAAATCGTTGAATCAACTCCTCAAAATTTTTGACCTTAGGGTTCAGCTTTGAGAACCACTCCATGGCATTACCTCCTAGACTTCTTGGAAATAGTCGCATGAGGTATGTAGGTCCGTGTATGTATTCTATGCTTAGAGCACAAAATTCCCTCACATGGTCGTGTGGGTCAATTTCTCCCGTATACTTGTCGTATTTTGGCCATGCCACGTTGGGAGGAAACATAACCATAATAATACTCTTATCAAAAGGGAATGGACAAATGGAGTCCAAAGAGTATGGTGATTTTAGTTTAGTCTTCTCTTGTTTGAGATTTGTAAGCTCTGTTTGCATCAATGTGAGCTATTTGGAAAGAATAGATGTAGGAGTTGATACTTCCTTTTCTTTGAGTTGTTCCACATCATAATCCTTAGGTAATTTGACACCTGTGGACACTAGATGGAGGAAGTATTTCTCCTTATCGCCATCAATTATCCTTTCTAATATCTTGTGGAACCTCTTACTCTATTTGAGTTTATTGTACTCATCTTCAAGGATCTCCCCCTCATTGTCCGATCCAAATTGATCATGTTCAAAGGTGGTTTCTTCATTCTCATCTAGATCTTCATGATTTTGGATTTTTCTATTGTCATATTCTTCAAAAGCTGCACTCCATTTGCGAGTGTTTCTATCCATTTTTGGAGAGTCTAGATCGAGTAGGGAATTGTGAGATGTTTCTCCTTGAAAGTGTGGTGATTTAGGAGGTAGTTTTGATCCTTTAGACATGTACTTGTTGTGTCTTGTGTTAACCATGAAGTTGTATCTCAACTTTTGTCAATGTTTCCCAATAGAGTCAGGTAGAGTCTCAAATTGTTCAAGTGAGTGTGTCTAAGTGGAAGTGTTGTTTGTGTTTGGTGGAAGTAAATGATTCCAGCATCAGAGGGTTAGAATGCCCTTATAGTGAGATGGGAATCAAGTTGTTGTAAAAAGTGGGTAGACCATACGTATTAAGATAGATTGTAAGAGTCTGATAGGACATGCAAGGTAGATGTCTAAAAAACATCTTCAATACAACCACAGTGAGAACAAAAGAAACAAAAAGGACAAATCTTAAAGATTCAAAAGGGGATCCGAAATAAACTATCTTCCTCAAAGAGGCAACGATACAAGTTCCCTACTGTCTAATTTTGTTAGTTTTGTCTTCGAAGTGTGTGAAGTTTGAAGATTGTGTTTTGTGATTTTTTAATGAGTGAAAAACACATGTAGACCAAGGTTTGAATTTTGTTGCTTGTTTGAAGATGTTATCTTTTTAATGATTTTCAGTCACATTAAGCATTGTTGTATTGTTAGGAGGGTGAAATAGACACACATCTTATCCCTATTTTCTAGGTGGAGGATGAAAATCCTTGCTCATTGAATTAGGTACACACTCAAATGCTAATCAGAATACAACCATCACCAAGCATGGAATGGCTCCAGTCATGATGCTGTATTAGACGAATCCAAATGCAAGTGAGGGCATGATATGATGAGTGTCTTGGGGCAATTAATTTTTACCTTGCACAAAGATTATCACCCTTTCAGGGAAGAATCATGAATTCTTTCAGTTCAAGTGTTGTCTATTATTGGGCAATCTATTCAAAACCATCCCCCATAGAATTGCATAAGAAAAAATTGAGGCATATAGCCCTATGAGTACCTGAATATATGTAGTCTTGCAAGAAAGATTCAAGCGGCTCCGGTCTATATATACCTAGGTATGTTCAAATAATGATGTCAAAATTCTATGAACAAAATCGGCTCTGTCTTCCGAGGCTTTAGCCTACGAGGAAGAAATTATTTTTAGTGAGTTGGAAGGGTTGGCGTAAAACCTATCCTCACTTGGGTCATTCCTGAGAAATTTTTTCCTCAACTGGAAGGCCCTCTACTATTAAATAAATGTACAAAGGATTGGCAAGCTTAGGATGTCTAGATTTCTGATTCTTCCAAAGAAGAAGAGCATACTCTCCTAATCCATGCCATTTTCTCCCCAAAAAAAATCAAGCAAACAATTCATTACCTCAAGAAATGTTGTGCCTGATTTAGATGTTCCTATTTTATGAAAATAGGATGCTTGAAAATAGATTTTCCTTGTTCATTTAACTGCAATATTTAAATGATTTGCTTGTTCAATTTCTGATCCAAATTGAATTAAATGATTAAAATTGTTCTTTGAACCAGAAGATTTAGTGATTTGTGTTGTTCATTTATTAATCCCAAAATTAGACGATGAGATTTTCTTTGTTCAATCACCCCAAATTATTTTCAAATCATAAATTGACTTGTGAGTTTCTGTTTTTCCTTAAAAAGGAAAAGAGCATATTCCTCTGGTCAATTTAGTATAAGATTGGAAAATGTTTTTAGTTTCAAAAGCATAAGAAAAGAATATAAGTCAAGATAAGGGATCAACAATCTATAAAACCACAAGTTAGTATCTTCTTTTCACTCTCTTAGTTCTGACAGCAATCTGCAAACACAAGTTAGGCTAAAAATAGGATCACAATCATGGAAACAACCAAGTTAGCCAGTTAGAAATCAAATTTGCAAATGTTAGAACCCTGTATTTCTACCCCCTGGATGATAGATGATATTTCAGAGACCCAAAATGATAAACCTTGAAAATGATAAAAGATTGACCCCAAACGATAATCTTTACCCAGGACAATATCCCTTTTACGTGAAATGATAATACATACCAAAAATGCAAAAACAATTACCAGAAACAATTTTAAGGCCAAATTTTACCTTCCAGAAGTGCAATGGCAGACGATATTAAAACTCCTAGAAATGATAAGTTGCTCCCAAAAATGATAAAAGATTTACCGAAAATGATAAGTTGCTCCCAGAAATGATAAAAGAATGATCGAAAATGATAAGTTGCTCCCGGAAAAGCTAAATTGCCTGCAAATTTTGAAAATGTTAAGGGAAGAGAGCAAAATTTGGTGAAATTTCGAGCAATCTTGCCCCACGATGGGCACCAAGGATGTGTGTGTGATTTTTTTACTTGTTAAGAGACACAACACTTCAATAAATCATTGCATTAGTGAAAATAAGGGGTTAGAAAGCATAACAATCACCAAAATTGATCTATTGCTTCCTATCTAGGAGGAGTATGAAAAATGACATAATAGCCCTCAGATTATGCATATTCCAATGACAAATACAACCTAAGAATGTAAGATTCAAATGAAAAGTAATCCAAATGATTCAAAAACATGCATTCTAGCTCTAGAAATGAAGATTATAGCAAAATAACTAAGAAACAAGCTAGAAAGCACTATGAAAATCCTTAAAATATGAGCAACCTGAGATTGCTCTTTCAATTCTCCAAATATGGGCAGCATAAGGATGCTTTCAACACTTCAAAATTAGGAGCATTACAACAATATATTTCATAAAATCAAGGGCTATTTGAGCTCAAAATCCATCATATTTATAGAAGAAATGGAGGAAGGGGAGAAGACTCTAGAAGGGTTGCCATTAATGAGGGTGTAAGACTCATTAATGAGGTATGGGTGGAAGGAATATGTAAGAGCCATTAATGCTTCATTCATGAAAGCATTAATGAGGTATGGGTGAGGGTTTAAGAAGCATGGGTGAGGGTTTAGAGTCAAGCCTGACAAAGTGGACTTGAGGAAAAGAATCTTGAGATTCCTTGAATTTCTCAAGTGGGTGGAGTTATTAATCATTCCTTAATGGAACATGACAATATTAAGGGTAGCTTAGGATTAGGATTAGGGTTTAAGGCATGTGATTAAGGAGATAGAGATGGGAGGAGAGAGAATGAGTGGAGGGGGATTAGCTAATTAGGGTTAATTAGCTAATTAAGAAGAATTAACATGTGAGAAGGGGTTGGGATGAGTTTGAACTCATGGTTGGACATTTGAGATTGGTTAGGTTTGAGGGAATATTAATAAAATAAATTGTTGTAATAACATATTCACTCAATAATAGGGATTTAATTAATCATTTAAGCTTTTTATTGCTTTGTAATAATTAATTAGGACTATAGCCAAATTGAATACATTAGGCTAGGGGATTGATTTTGCAAGTGATGAGGTATAAATAGGATTTCATTAATTCCATTTAAATTAATTACCTTAGCCAGGTTATGATTTGGATTAATTAAAATGAATTGATTGGATTGGCTAAAGTGATTAATGTAAATTAGTGATTAGATCACGTACTTAGGAGATTAAATATGATTCGAATGAATTATGCTAGCCAATTGAAGAGTTGTCTGAACATAATTGGGGGTATGATCACACTTAGGGAAAATAGGGTCTATGGTTAGAGTAGACCAAATCCAGGTGGTTACACTGACAAGTAGAGAAAATGTATTCATCATTCACTTAAGGTGATATTATACTTATGAGAGCTTTAATGGATCTGTAATCAGCAATTATAGATTGTATGTAGTTAGGTCAACATTTGTACTCATTCTAACAAGTGTAGTACACTAATGAAATCCTTTCAAGAAAGGTGGGCTTAACTGTCCTATTGTAAAATCTCATAACTGAGTGAACACTTAAATCAGTGTTGCTAAAGCTCTTAACAGAGTAGATCTTAACAGGTCTCCACCTTAATACTCCTAACAGGTTAGATCATCAGAAGTGATCAAATTGTAAGCCTTAACCGGCTCCCTTCCATTCTAGATATAGTGAAGTTTTGTGGGTGCCATCCCCACCGCTTTTTTTACTTCCTAACAAGATTTTTTTGTGATACCATATCTTGTGTCATGTGTTTATCATTTTCATGAATGTTTCTATGAATATTGAAAACCATTAAAGATTATGAATGAAAAATACATACATAAGAAAGAACAATAGTAATGGTTGGTAATGCAATAATGTATGATTACTAATAATGAATCAAGAAAGGTGTTTAAATTTTTAGAGGTACTAATTCACCCCTCCACTCTCAGTACTACTTCCAATTAATTCCAACAATTGGTATCAGAGCTAAGTCTCTTCTTGGAAAGATTAAAGGCTTAAGAGCAAAAATCATACAATGGAGAAGTACAAACTTTATAAGAACATTGATAACAAAACTCTTGAGATACAGATGTTCTATGAACAATATAAAGAAGCTAGAATCAAGATGAGAGAGCTGCTGGATGAGAGGAAAGGTATGGCTACCCAGAACAATGAAAAAGATTATCAAGAAGAAGAGATTCTAGATTTCTTTAAATCTTCAGGATCAAATACAAGTAATATATCAGATACATCAGAAGAGAACATCACAAATCTAAAGGAGATCAATAAAAATATTACAGAGCAAATAAAGATGCTGCAAATCGGTCAAGAGAGCCAGATGGTGAGAATGATTGATGCGATGAGTTCTGCCAGACAAGCTGAAACAGAAAGAACACTTGCTATTGATGACAGAAGAAAGATTACAGAGAAACTACAAGAAAAGGAATTGAAAATTCAAAGGCATGCTAAGCATCACCATGATCTCACAAATCAGATTATTCTTATGAGTCCATAAGCAAATAGAATAAATGTGGAACTCATTGAGAGAATACAGATTATCGGTGAACTAAGAGAAGAAAATGAAAAGCTAAAACATGAGGTTAGAATTTAGCAACAACATAATGAGATTATCAGAAAGGATAAAGAGAGCAATAAAAGAATGGATGACTTTCTTGAAGGACAACGAAGAGTCAACAACAACAATGGTATAGGCTTTGCCAAAAATAGAGAATCATCAAATCAAGCAAGCTCAAAGAATGTCTATGAATATCCAAGACCAAGAAAGCTAACATGAGATAACTATGGAAAGAAAGGGCACACATCAAATAGATGTCGAGGTAAAATGAAAGGTATTCCTAAATCTACACCTACATTCATAGGATTCTGTTATAAATGTAACAAGAAAGGACATAAGGCTTATGAATGCAAGAGCAAGACAGAACAACCAAAGAAGGAAACTTACATGGACAAATACCGCCCTACATGCAAGATGAATGGGCACACATATGGAGAATGATAGAAAAAGAAAAAGAAAACATGGAAGCCTAAAGGTCAAAAGATTCCTTATCAACCAAAAATAATAGGTAATCAATATACATGAGATTACAATACATGGACAAACTGTACAACATGTGGTAGATATGGTCACATTGCTGAAAAATGCATGAGAGCATGGACCAAAAGGTCTGGAGACTGGTCAAACCCCAGAATGGCATGCTTGCACTGTCATAAAGTTGGTTACCTCAAGAAAGATTGTAAGGACCGATTGATAGAAACAAACACATATCCCAATGGAAACACCATTAAAGATATCTGGAGGGCAAGAGACAAAATGTGGATAAAAGCTTCAAGCAACGATGAAGCTGGGACAAGAAATGAAAATGATGGCACCCCATCTAATCAATTTGGTGACATCACCACCACCACTTAAGCTGAACAAGTAAGTATGGAACTGCACTATTCCAAGTCATATTTTGCATCAGTTCTATTATAAAATTGATAGAACGTCAAAATCTACATGAATAAAGATACATATTATGTTACTTGTTACAATTTTGAGAAATCAACCTCGTCGGTATATGCATACCAAAAATCATCGGTGAACAAAGAAGATAAGTTGTTAAACACTTACGGGAGATTGTCGGTCAACATACAAAGTGACTAAGTTGCCAATATAACCCGACACCCGTCGAAAAGAAAGGGAAAGTTAAAAGTTGTCACTATAGAATACCGATATCTATTGGTACAAGAAACATTGTTAACAACTATCCCAGGAAAGTCAACTTCTTGAAGATGTTTTGTAAAGTCTTCTCGAAAAAACCCGTCTTCATATCCTGATGAGTCATTGAGAAATTATTACAAAGACTTAGGGCAAAAAGTCTATAAATAGTTGACGGGACAACTTCATTTTTCACCCGCAATTTTAAGAGAATTAGAGTGAAAGACAAAGCCATTAATGAGAAAAAAGCAGAGTGTCCTCAGATCAATCTAAGCACACAACAAACAAATATTTCACCACCATTGCAAATTGAAGTAAGTATCAAAGGCACCAAAAGATCTCTGTCATTGTTTTTCAAGAAAGCCCTAAATTTATAGAAAACCCTAAAACCTGAAAAATGATGGCAACCACCTCAAGAACTCCTAAAATCAAGAATGATAAGGGGATTGTGGTTAAGAGGATCAAGAAAAATACATGTGTAGAACCCAAGTATAAGATCTGCCCAAAAATTGCATCAAAACCCAATGAAACCAACGTGTTTTTGAAAATCCCACCTATGGTTTTTCTCATAGAAGACGTTAGGTCTTATGTTCACTGCAAGATCACAGAGATAAGTGATCTTGAAATGGATGAAGCTTTTAAGAAGCTTTGTGATGCTGAAGGGAAACTGAAGGAAGAGTACAAACACTTGGAAGTCAAAGGGTTAACTAATTCCCTACATTTCTCAAGGGAATTCAAAATAGAATGGATAAGGTTAGTCTTGAGCAGAATGCATGACAACAAGCTATGGCTAGACCAACCCAATAAAATAACCAAGGATGTTATTCATGCTATCACTGGTTAACCAATAACTGACAAACCTAGGGCACACAAGCATCCATCCATGAAATAAGTGGAAAAACTCACCAATGCAGAAGGATACAACAAAGGTCTCAAAGTGAACACAATCACTGATGAAGAACTAAAATTTGGTGCATGTGTTATTGGGTATAAAATATTTCAAGCTAGTAGAATGAACAACATTTCTGCAACAACAGTAAGCACTACTTACAAGATAGTGACAAAAGGAATTCAGATGGATCTGTGTGAGATCCTATTAAAACAAATTGATGAGAACATGATCAAAATTAGGTCTACAAAGACCAACACATGTAAGTTTGGCTCACTTATCATGTGTATCTTTTTCTATTTTCAAGAATACTTTCCTTCAGTAGGAAAAGTAAAATGGGACTCTACCAAACCAGTAACCCAGCAGATTAGTGAACTAATTAAGTCATAAGGAGACAATTTTGAGTCTGTTATGTCTACTTACTTCCTTGAGTTCAAGGAAAAGATGATGAAGATGACTAGGATTCCCGAACAACTTGTAGAAAAACATAAAGATGAAATATGTTTTATGGCAGACACAGATTTAACCCATATCAAACTAGTTGTACCAACGACAGCTTAGTTAGAACCAATGAAATATGAGATCAATATTGATCAAGCTACAAGTGCAATTGAGGCATTAATAAATGAGCCCATTGATAGCAAAAAACCAAGGTTTGGAACTTATGAAGAGGCCAAATCAAAGATAAAACAAGGCCTAGAAATCAAGAAGACTGTAAACAAAAAGGATAAAATGGTTAAGAATCTCAAGAAGATTCTATTGGTAACAGATGATGAACAAGAACACCCAGAGACAACCGATGAACTGGGCACCATCGATAAGGAATAAGAAGAAAAGAAATCATATTCTAAGGAGACTGAATCTGATACACCTCCACCTCCACCCCCACCTCCTGCAAAGAAGAAGAGGACAAGGAGTCAAACTTCTGCAACCAAAACAACACCCCTTAAGAAAGGTCAAGTAAGGACCTACATAAGGAAGTAGCCAACTAAGAGAACAAGGCAAAAAACTTTGAAAACCACACCACCAAAGAAGAGGAAAAAGTTGGTTAGGACAAAGGCTGACATAGAAGACACTCAAGATGATGAGCTTGATGTAGCAAAGAAGAACTAAAGGAATCAAACAATTGATGAAGCTGTCAAATCCATTGCTACACATGGTACAATTACTGATAAGAAAATCAGACAATGGGATACACTAAAGCTGGAGGATCAGAATAATATACAAGAGGCAGTTATAAAGTCAATGATCAAGAACAAATATGCACCTATAGAATTCGTCTGTCAAATAACTCAAGAGCTAGGTAAAAGGGTATATCAACAATGGTCATATGCTTTGCAAACCAAAAGAGAAGCAAGGGAGAGGGTAATAGTGTCACTAATGCCTCCCGAATCCAAAGTTGAAGAGATCAAAGAAATACTCAAGAAGAATTCAAGTAAATTTGTGGCCAAAATAAGGGAATACAAATTATTAGAGAACAAATTCATAGAGTTCGACAAAATGACTGAAACTAAATGGAGACAACTTATGGATCTTCCAACAGAGTTAGCAAGTGGTGAGAATCAATTACTTCTCACCAACACACATCATCGAGAGGAGGAGATAGAAAATGCAAGTCCTTAGCACATTGCTCTGGACAATACTAAAAGTGATAATGAGCCTATTAACGTAGATATAGTCATAGATGATATTATCCAAGATATCACTAACTATGACTCTGCCAAAGATCCACAGAAGAAAGATGATGTCATATTTATCACACTTAAGGATCAACGAAAGAAACAAGATTTACAGACATCAGATGGTACAATAATTAATGTTACTGATGAACAAGTGCAGGACACTTCAATCATGGAATCCAAAGAACCAGACCCTGTAGACCAAGTGCAAAAAGATGAGGATATCAATGCTCCAAAAGATCAAACTGACAAGCAGGACACCACTCTGAATACATCCCAAGAAACCACTCAAAGCAATATGCTTGTACTAATGAAGGCAATAAATATTCTATAGGGTAATGATGGATCTACAGCAGAGGACAAAAACACATCTGAGGACAAGGGTGATGCTGAAGAAAAAGATATAACTGTAGAGAAGGATACAACCAATGATCAAATAGATACATCTACTGATCAAAATAAGGAGGAAACTCAAAAGGAAAAAGGGGACACACAAACAGAGAAAGGTGAAGAAGCAAAGAAAGATGAGAAGGAGAAACAATCAAAAGAAAAATCTACAGAGACACCCAAGGTTGAAGGAGAGACGTCTTCACAAAACTGACAGGTGCCACCCGAGCAGGAGACACAAGAAGAATCTTCCACAAGGCCTTAACCAACCACTTTAGAGAGAACAAATGAAATAGCTATGGTAGTTCATACATCTGCATCCCCTCAAATCTCAAAGAAGAAGAAAGGAAAGAATAAAAATCCAGTAACTCTGGATGAAATCATTGAGATTTTATTTTGTGATCCAAGAAAATTGGATCCAACTGCATTGACAGAGTATGCCAAGCTCTATGAGAGAAAAACTATTCAAGACAAACTGAAGAGAGAAGCAAAAGAGGCCAAGGTACTAGAAGTAGCAAGAGGAATACTTCAACAAATTGTACCTGATATAGATATTGATAAAAAATCTCCAATGCTTGATCAATTGGTAATACTCACAGATGCAATAACATCTTAGAATATTGATGCTGAGAAGGTTATGGAAGAGAGACTTGAACAAAAGTATGAGTTCAAGCTAGCCAAGAAAATAAGCCAGGACATGGCATTGAAAAAGTTTAAGCTATCTGAATTGGTAGGTACAATTGATCCAATTATATCATAAGCTATTACCTTAATACATAAATTGTGCAGTTTAGATCAACTCACTTAGGAGTATACCGACAAGATAGTGAAAATTGATGCTGATCTTAAGTCCAGTGCACAAAGTCTCACCAACACTGAAGAAGCATTTAAATTGCACAATGAACAAATCAAACAGGCTAAGAAACAAAGACAGGACATACAATTTGTAGAGATGAAGTACAAAGATGAGGTAAATGAGCTCCAATCTAAGCTCTTACCGACACTTACACTCCTGCAACAACATGTGACACGGGCGAATACACTAATTACCACCCCAGAAATGTCTATCCTAGAAAAAATTTATGATATGCACGCAAGGCTAGAGCTACACCACATGGCTCTAGAACAACTGAAAGAAAAATGGGAGAAAATACTCAAAGATATCAAGGCAACCCACTTAAATGTATTTGACACATTGTAAGTTACACATTTTTGTTACAATTTTGATATATTATAAGTTGTACATTTTTGTCATAAGTATCAAAGAAAGGGGGAAATTGATATGTTCACTCACTCACCTTAATTCAAAGGAGGAAATAGTATGTATAGTAAAAGAAAAAGGAAAATACAAGGAGAAAATAATATGTACATACATAGAAAATAACAAAGAATGTATAGTATACATGTACATATACTTATACTATACTGATGCATACAGTTAGGGGGAGTCATATGATAACAAGGATACATACATGGTGTACATACTAAACACTTTCGTATTATGAACATATCAGTTTTTGATACTAATGTCAAAGGGGGGATTGAAGGCATTATATTTTTTCATTAGTATACTTAAGGAAAAACATGATCTGCACCATTAGTTTATTCCACACTGAAAGACATGGCATAAAACAACCTGGTGCTAAGGTTACCCGATAAACACTATTAAGTGTTATCCGATGACAAAAAGGTTAAAGGAAACCCAGCAAGTAACAATAGTGCAACCCATTAGAACAACACAGAGAGGAACCTGATAGACAAAGGGAACTTGACGAACAATTCAATCAAAGGAATGCTGAAAGAATTCAAGTTCAACCCAACGACCAAGAAATGACAGTCAATTACATCCCGTAAAAAGTGGATCTGACTTTTGACATCAGATAAATCACTAAATTTGTATTTATAGCTTCTTGATTTACTTTTAAATCCATTATGTGCGGAGGAAGCAATGCATTTATTATTGTTTTAATTAGTTAACTGATTTAAAACATGCAAACTAAAGATCAAGGTCAAGTTGTAAACCTTGGATCTAAGAGTTAATATTGTAATGCGTGAATTCCAAGATAGGTCAAATACTTATATAAATAGGTACTCAATCCATTGAGAATAGTTGTTGTTCAATGAAGATAGTAGCCACATAGAGCAACTAGAGAACAGACAGAGAATTCATGCAGAAGGACAGAAAAAGAATCAAGTCAGTTTCAAGAACAGAACAGAGGCTACTGATAAGTAGAGAAAAGGTATTCATCAATCACTTAAGGTGATATTATACTTCTGAGAGATTTAATGGATCTGTAATCAAAAATTATAAATTGTATGTAGTCAGGTCAACATTTGTACTCATTCTAACAAGTGTAGTACACTAATGAAATCCTTTCGAGAAAGGTGGGCTTAACCTTCCTATTGTAAAATATCATAACTGAGTGCACACTTAAATCAGTGTTGCTAAAGCTATTAACATAGTAGATCTTAATAGGTCTCCACCTTAATACTCCTAATAGGGTAGATCATCAGAAGTGATCAAATTTTAAGCCTTAACTGACTCCCTTCCATTCTATAGATAGTGAAGTTTTGTGGGTGCCATCCCCACCACAATTTTTACTTCCTAACATGAGCTTTCTGTGATACCATATCTTGTGTCATGGGTTTATCATTTTCATGAATGTTTCTATGAATATTGAAAACCATTAAATATTATGAATGAACAATACATACATAAGAAAGAACAACAGTAATGGTTGCTAATGCAGTAATGTATGATTATTAATAATGAATCAAGAAAGGTGTTAAAAATTTTAGTGGTACTAATTCACCCCTCCTCTCTCAGTACTACTTCCCATTAATACCAACATTCATACTAGGCTTGGGGTTCTTGTTTCAATCTATACAAGGATTTGTGTAGTCAACATACCATTTCCCTCTTTCCTGGATCAACAAATCCTTCTGGTTGTTCAATGTATACCTCTTCTTCAAGTATTCCATTTAGGAATGCAGAGTTGACATCCATTTGATATATCTTGAATCCTTTACATGCAACATAAAAAATTAATATTCGTACTCCTTCTAGCCTAGCAATGGGTGCAAAGGTCTCTCCATAGTCAATTCCTTCTTCTTGTGCATACCCCTTGCATACTAGTCTTGCTTTATTTCTGGTGACTTCTCCATTCTCATTCAGCTTATTCGTGAATATCCATTTTGTACCCATGAAATTCTTGTCATTTGGTCTTGGTACAAGTGTCCATGTATTATTTTTCTCTATCTTCTCAATCTCTTCATTCATAGTACTTATCCATTCATCATTATCTAGTGCAACATTGACAGATTTGGGCTGATAATCACAAATAAGACATCTTGTATTTAGAGACTTACTTCTGGTTCTCATTCCAACCTTTTTAACTCCTATGATTTGGTTCTATGGATGGTTCCTTATGACATATCTTGCAAGTATAGGTTCAAATCTTTGTCTATCAGCTTGATCATCATTTTGTTCTTCATTCTATTCTCCATCACTTTGTGCATCATCTTGAGCAATATTATGATCGTCCGTATTTGTAGCCTGATGCTCAGGTGAAATGATCTATTGCTCAGGAGCTCTACATTATTGGTCGGGTAGAGTGTCAGGTTCCTCATTGTAAGTAAACCTATTGTAGTCCTCTGGTTCTTTAGTGCTTTCCTTTTTATTTTTCTCTGCAAATTCATCTATCTTTACATTTGCACTTTCAATAATTTTGTTAGAGGCTTTATTTAGACATTTATAAGCCTTAATCTTGGTAGAATACCCTAGAAATATTCCTTCATCACTCTTGGAGTCAATTTTTCCATTTATATCATCTTTTAAGATATAACACTGACTGCCAAAAATTTTGAAGTAACTTACAATGGGTGTGTATCCATACCATAGCTCATAAGGTGTCTTTTTGGTGTCTTTCTTCAATTTTACCTTGTTCAATGTGTAAACAAAAATATTGATAGCTTCCCTCTAGAATATTTGGGTGATCCCTTTCTCTATCATCAGTTTCCTTGCACAATCAACTATGGATCTGTTCCTTCTTTCAGCAATTCCATTTTGCTATGGTGTTCTCGGTGCAGAGACCTGTCTTCTGATTCCATGCTCATTAAAAAAGTTAGTGAGTTCTTCTAAAATAAATTCCCCTCCTCTATCTGAACTTAAGAATTTTAAATCCTTACCACTTTGTTTCTCAACCATAACCTTATACCATTTAAACATCTTAAATGCTTCTGATTTATCTTTTAGAAACATGACTGTCATCATTCTAGAGTAATCATCAACAAAGAGAATAAAATATCTATCTCCATAATAAATATTTTTCCTCATAGGTCCACATAAATCAGTATGGACTAGTTCTAGAATGACATCAGATGTATGGGTTTTTCTTTTGAAACTAGACTTTGTCATCTTACCTTTTTGACAATTCTTACACATGATGTTGTGTTGCTTGGTCATCGTCGGTAAGCCTCTGAAATTTCTCTTTTTTCTAATCTTTATCATGTTGTCAAAGTTCACATGACACAATCTTTTGTGCCACAACCATATGTCTTCATTTGTAGCAATAAAACAAGTGGTTTCAGTATCATTCAGATAGAATAAGTTACCTTTTATCCGCTCATAGGTACTAATCAAATTTCCTGATTTATTGAAGATCTTTGCCTTCTTATTTTCAAATGCTACTCTATGACATGAATTATTCAACTGTGAAACACTCAATAGATTATAATTCAATCCTTTTACCCAATAAGAATTTTCACATTTTATCTAGTTATTCAACATTAAAGTTCCTCTACCTTCGACTGGACAAGGTGTGTCATTACCCATTCTTATTGAACCACCTTTATAGTACTCAAAATTCTCAAACTTTTGCTTATCACTGGTCATATGGTGAGTACAACCACTATCTATGATCTAGACATCATTTTTACTAACTTTAGATATGAGTATTGAGTTTCAACCCTCTTTTGTCCCATTCTACCTTAGTCAATTTTTAAATCTCTGGGTGTGAAGGATTATTTAGGGACTTAGCCTTGTCGGTTATTGGATAACCAGTTATAGCGTGAATCACATCATTTATGATCAGTTTTGGTTCATCCAACCATATTTTTCTATCATGTACCCAGCTAAGTACAATGCGTATATGATCAGTTTCTAATTCTCTCAGGAATAGTAGGGCATTGGTTAACCCTTTCACCTCAATGTGCTTGTTTTCATCTTTCAGGTTTCCATATGTGCATAGCTTCTGGTAAGTTTCATCAATCTCAAGATCTCTGATCTCTGCAACCTTGAAGTGGATGTATGTGCGGATATCTTCAACTAGAAAAATACTAGGAGGGATGCTTGAGAACGCTCCCTTGTCGTCGGGTTGTGAAGAAACCTTTGGGAAAAATGTATAATTATGCTCCTCACAGGTTGTGTTCTTGATCAGGTTTATCTTCTTGTTCTTTGTGTTCTTGATTGTTGAGACTCGCGAGGTAGTTACCATTGTTAGTGAAGTTAGGGCTTCTTTGCAAATTAACTGTGTGCTTGGTGAGTCTAGATACTCACTTGATCTTTGTTGTGGATGCTAGGAATTAGTTGGAGTAGCCTTTGAATCTTTTGTGAATCACTCTAAATCTTGTCTCTCTTGGTTGCTTGTCTTTGCTTTGCTATTTTCTCCTTTTTTCTTGGTGAATGAATGAGCTCTTTGTTTCCCTATTTATAGAAAATAGCCTAAGTGGTGCATTAAATGATTTAGCTACCACTCATTCAATGAAACAAAGAAGATCAAAATCATACCAAAGTCTTCATCCTCAGTCAATAGACAACACTCGGTGTAAGTGACAACTTAGTTGTAGTTTTCACATGTTCACCGACGGTGCTCGATATATAGCAGAGACTTGATTGTTCATGTGTTTACTGATGATGCTTGGTTTATATTGACAACTTGGTTTTTATATGTACACCGATGATGCTTGGTGTGTATTGACTGATGAGATTGGATCCACAAAATCATAACAAGTAATACCATAGTGCATCTTCATTCATGCTTATTTGGCATATTACCAATGAATATTGGAACTAATGTAAAATATAACTTTGTAGAGTGCAGTTCTGTACTAGCTTTTATTGCTTAGGTGGGGGAGGTGGAATCACCTAATCCATTAGATGAGGTGTCACCAACTGTGGTGCTTGGTCCAACATCATCTTTTCTTGAGGCTTTCCTCCACATTTGATTTCTCATTCTCTTGATATCTTCAATAGTGTTTCCATTTGCAAAAGTGCTTGACCCTATCACTTGGTCTCTGCAGTCCTTGCTTAGATGACCGACCTTATGATAGTGTAAGAATTCCATTCTGGAGTTAGTCCAGTTACTTGATCTTTGTATCCATTTCCTCATGCAGTTTGCAACTATTTGTCTATATCTACCACATATTGTGCAATTTACCCATGTATTTTAATCCAAAACATATGAGTTACCAACTCTTCTCAGTTTATAAGCATTTTCTTGTTCTTTGGGTTTCCATACTTTCTTTTTATTCTTTCTGGATTCATGAGATGTGTGGCCATGTATGTTGCAAGTAGGACAATATTTTTCCATGTAGGGTTCCTTCTTTGATTTTTTTTACCTTAGATCTGCATTCATGTGCTTTGTGTCCATGATTGTTACAATTATAACAATTACCAATGAATTTGGAAGTAGATTTAGGAATACCTTAAGCTTTGCTCCTACAAACATTTGATGTGTGCCCTAGTTTTCCACAGTGATTGCATGACTAATTCTTTGGTCTTGGATTTGTGTAGAAATCTCTTTGATCAGATTGGTTTGATGATTCTCCATGCTTGGTATACCCTAAACTGGTATTGTTGTTGAGTCTTATTTGTCCATTCAGAAAATAATCCATTCTTTTTGTGCTATCTTCAACTTTCTTGATCATATCATTATGTTGTTTCTAAATCCTTGCTTCATGCTTTAGTTTCTCATTTTATTCTCCGATAGCTTCCAATTTCCCATTGAGTTCTATGTTTACTCGGTTGGCCTCATGACTCATAAGAACTATTTGATTGGTGATTTCAATGTGATGTTCAGTTAGTCTCTGTATCTTAGACTCTTTCTCTTGCAGCTTTTCAGTGATCTTCCTTTGGTCATCAATAAATAATTTTTTTTCTTGTTCAACTTGTATATCATTATTCATAACATCAATCATTCTTACCATCTATGTCTCTTGACTGATTTTTAGTACCTTCAATTGTTCATTCAGATGTTGATTGATTTCATTCATACTTGTAATGCTTCCTTCAGTTGTGTCAAATGTATTGCCAGATGCATATCCTGATGACTCAAATAAATTAGGTATCTCTTCTTCATGATAGTCAGTTTCATTGTAGCGAGATGCCATGGCTTTTCTCCCAGTCAATAATTATTTCATCTTGGTTCTTTCTTCTTTGTATTGCTCAAAGAAAATTTGTATCTCCAACTTATGATTCTCAATATTCCTATCAAGATTATACCTTTCCATTGTATGATCTTTTCTCTCAAGTGATTTAAAATTTTCCAAATAAGAGATCTAGCTCTGATACCAATTGTTGGAATAATGGAATGGTGTGTACTAAGAGGGGATGGGTGAATCAATACCCTTAAATTTTATTATCACTTTAACCTTTAGTAATCCTTTCTTGCATTACCGACCATTGATGCTTTACTACCTTATGCATGTAATATCAAAACATAAATGTAATTGCATGTAAATATTCATAAAGAAATTCATGAAATTTAAGTACACATAACACAATAATTGGTAACATAGAAAACCCCTGTTAGAAGGTAAAAAATGTGGTGGGGATGAAACCCACAAAGCTTCACTATCTGCAGAATGGAAGGTGCCGGTTAAGGCTACAAATGTGATCAATTTTGATGATCTTACCCTGTTAGGAGTAACATGGTAGACTTGTTAAGTCTACTCAGTTAAGATATTTTAACAACACTATTATGTGTACACTTGGTTAAGGGATTTACAACAAGATTGTTAAGTCCACCGTCTTAAAGGATTTCTTCTATTTTCTACAATTGTTAGAGAGAAGTCAAAAATACTTATGACCTGATGACTTGAAATCTTGAATTTCTGAATACAGATCCATTAAGTTCACAAGATTTATGTATCACCTATTGTGATTGATTAATACCTCTATTTTTCTCGATAGCCTTGAATCTTAGTTCTTCATAACTGAATTCTCTCTTTTGTGTCCTACACGAAAATCTTTGTCTAATCCATAGATGTCTACTATGGATAAAATCATCAGCATCTTGATTTAGTATACATATATATACAAAGGTTTTGACCTATTTAGGTTTCACATTTTATAAGAAAAACTCTATGATCAAAGGTTTACAACTTGACCTTGATCTCCTAGTTTGCATGTTTACAATTAGTTAGACTGATTAAAACTATTATTCATGCTTTACTTGATCCTCAAGAAATGGTTTTATAGCTAAGAATAAATCTATTTATAAGACTGAAGTTCTTTAGCAGAAGTGTATCTTAGATCCACTTTTATTGGGAATAAAACCGTCTCTCGGTAGACTAGTGCTTGGTGATGTCTCTGTAGACATACTGCTCTTAGATTACTCTGTAAACTATCTGTCGGGTTTACTTTTTGAAATATCTATTGGTGATAGTGCTATCAGTGTTCATTGATTTCGGTGATCATTGTGCTTATACATTTTTGGTGATCTCTACACTTGACTGTTTTGGTGACCTATGCACTTGACTGTTTCGCTGTCACTCGGTGATCATGTAACCGACGGTTCAAAAACTATTTCCTTGTACACTAATGACAAATTATGATCCTTTAGGATTATAAGGAATGTATCAATAGTATCAGAAGATCAGAATCAACATATACACATGTATCGAGTATTAGAGTACAATAAATGATCACAACAAGATCAATATACAAAAATATCTGGAATCAATAGTCTCATGTCTGACTACTACCCTAAGCCTGATCTGGAGGAGGAGGTGGTGCATCTCCTTGTGAAGGAGGATGTGGTGGAGGCATAGCTCCCTTTGAAAAATAAACTATCAAAGAATATAATGGTGCCCTCTGAGGCTATGGAACAACTATGCAATATAAAGCAAAGTAGTATGCTACTCTTTGCCTCTAATGTGTAGCAGTGTGCCTGCAAATATCTCTCAGATCTCATCCTCTCAAGATTCTTGTCCCTCTCAGCCAACAATGTCTCTAATGTAGTAATGGGAGCATGTAACTTATTTTTCTCTCGCTCACACTGTGATAATAAATCTCCATCTCTTCCCGAGTCTCTGCCAGTATCTCAAGAAGGATCTTGTCTAGGAGGTCTGCTTCTACCACTAATCTCATCTGTAGGTCTCTAACTTGATGATCTCTGTCGATGTTTTTGTTGTCTAGTAAGTAGTGGACCTAGATCCATGCGTGGAGGCATGAACCTAGCATGAGTGCATCTACCCTTTTCCCCACCACCCCTATCATCTCCATCATCACCCCTATCATCTTGGCCATGTACCTGACATTTGTCCATAGGAGGGCCTCTACCGCCTCTATCACCCCTCCCATCTCTCCCACCTCTCTCATCCTTCACACCTATATACTCTAACTCTGCCCCTCACAGGACCATCATTGGCAGGATTATAGTCTAGAGAATCCTCAATGCGCGGTGCAATCTCATATGGAGTAGTAAACCATGGAAAGGGATGTTGAACAAGGTACACACTATACATAGTTGTAACTCCTATATTTGTTACCTTAGGCTGGTAATACCAACCAACTGCTACCATCTGCCTGATCTCACTATGTGCAGTCTCATAGGCTAACTGAGCACCCCACTATGACTCCTCATCAAGGATCTATGCATATACGGTCAGATCTTGTGGCATACCCTTTATCCTCCCATAGTGTGTCAAGATGTGGGTAATAATGAATCTCTTAACAACGTATCTGGTACGCCCGATCAAATATCTACTTTGAAAGAAGAATGACATCTGATGTTGATCTAAAGCCCACTCCTTACAGTCCATGTATGGTCACTACTCGACCATTGTCACATCAGATAATAATAGATGCCAATATTCCATCTTACCCAGGTGGGGATGCTAGACATAACTAGAATACATGTACACATATGACTCCTCTAGCGCATGTTATTTGTCTACTATCAATCGTGTCACTAGGATGTGCTCCCATGCCTCGATCTGTAGAATGAGAATACCCACAGTCATGCTTTGAGAATAATCTTAGATGATCTCAGGTAACTCTCTATACATGTGAGCTAAGATACAATTGCCCCATCCAAATCGGCGAGTGACACCGACCATCTTCTCCAACATACCTACCCAAATGCAGATGAATCCATGTTGTCCACAATTAGGCATCATAACTCCACCAATAAAACCAGCTAAGAACACAAGATGTTGCTGATATTGAGCTAAAATATAATATCATGTTAGATATCATCATGCTATTAGAGGATTTGCAAAGAATCTCTGAGCATCTATAGTTGACACAACTGAGAAAGACTCAAAATGTACCTCTTGTTCCATCACAGGAATGTGCAAGATCCACCACCCATCCTTCAGGGTCACTATCATCTCACCAGTAGGAAGATGGAAGGTGTTGTGCTCTGAGTGCCATATCTCAGAAAGAGCAGTCAACAACCCATGATTTACCCTAATATTGGGTAAATTGATCAAAGAATATAAGCCTAAATGACCAATAATATGTCACTCCGCATTATTCAGGGAGCTAGCTAAGGCAAAGACTCATGTAGGCTGAGGTCCTTGGAATGATACAATAGGGAAATCCTTCTGCCAGGTAGAAAATAAAGACTTACATTAGTATTCTAGCTACACAAAACATGTAGCATATCTAACAACTAGTTTTTTTCAGGTACACAAAAGCAACACAGTCAACAATTCATGTTTTTCCTACTCCATTTGGAAGCAATCCTATTTTTCTCATATGTGTACTTGTATCTCGGATGCGATCCTGTTTTGACAAGATGCAATAGGGAAAACCAGAAGCAATCTTGTTTTCACAGGATGCGAGTCTATTCACATTTTGGTCAATAATAACCAAAATTGACTAACTGATGGCTGACAAGATGCGATCCTATTTTTATGGGATGTGATTCAATAATTTTTTCATTTCCCAGATGTGACGTGGGATTTAATAGATGTGATCCAGAACCCCGAATGTGACTCAAAACTAATTGGCTTATAATAGGAGTAAAAAGCATCGAAAACAAAAATAGAAAGTCTACAAAGGAAGGTCCTGATGTACTCACCGGGGGTGGATAGTGTGTTATCCTCTTGTGATGATGTGCAAGCTAAAATTGATGCTTCTCTATGGGGACCACCATATTCTCTTCAGAGCTCAAGAATTTACCAAGGATAAAAGTGAAAATGAATGGGTAAAAAGTCAATTTTGAGGCTTATATTAACCTTTTAGGGAAAAACAAAATCTTCAGAACCTAAAGTAGACTATAAGTACTGTATTTTGTTCTTCTCAAATGTGTTAGGAATGAAATTGAACACAAGGACAATGTTTTACATAGCATAATAAATTTTTTGCGATAATCTCCAGTAAATGCATAATTTCTCTATAAGTACAAAAAATCATTCACAGGCTTTACACAATCAGTTTTTCATGGTTCTCTATCAACAAATTGCACATCACACATCAAAATCTTGGTCATACATCATTTTATTAGGCTTAAAATCAAATTTTCAAGTAATCAACTTGTTAAAATTGTGTTTTCTCTTAACACATTTTCGCTCCATCTCACCTTCTAATTGATTCTTCATTGATCCAATCAACCTATTCCATCGATATATCATTCTAAAGAGGGATTTTATTCTTATTTCCTTCGATTTCATTCCTGAGAGGGCATGATCACACCAAAAACCCATCAAATTATTTCTTAAAAAGAAAAACTAACTCCATCATCAAAAGACTAGGGGCATGACAGTTTCCTTTGATCAAGTTGGGACTGTTGGATAGAAGGCTTCAACACTAAAAAAGTCGGATATCTATTTCTATAATCTCTTAGATCTTTATCAACCTCGTAGAAGCTTCGTACTGATCTTCATTCAATCAAGTTTTGAGTTGGTATTATCAATTCTCGTTTAATCAAGTTCAGAATTGATACTTCAAAGCTGTTAGAAGCTTTGTACTGACCTTTGTTCGATCAGGTTCAGAGTCATTATTATCAATTCTTGTTTGATCAAGTTTAGAATTGGTATCTCTAGATATGTCTTCAATTGACCTTCGTTAGATCAAGTTTGAAGTCGATACTATCAGTCTTAGTTCAATCAAGTTCAAGACTGGTCTCATCAACTAAATTTTGTTCAATCAGGTGCAGAATACTCAAAATTTTTGAAGTCAACATCATACATTCTTTGAATCAATGCGCTACTCGCACATCAATTCAAAGAGGGGAAAATGTAACCATTCTACTTTGTCTACTTTAAACAGAGACCCTATTTTCCCTAAATATGATCATACTCCTAGTTATGCTAGTCCAACTATTCAATTATTGGCATAATTCATTAAATTCAAAATAATCTCTTAAAATCAAGTGATTTCATCACTACCTCACATTAATTAGCTTTCCCTATTTAAATCAAATCAACCCAATTAAATCCTTGGCTAAAGTAATTAATTAAAGGGAATTAATAAAACTTTCTAAATACAACTCATCACTTGCACATGGAATGTCAATCCATGAACCAATGAGAGTTTACTCACATGGATCACTCAGATGGATCACCAAGGACTCAATCTTCACCTGTCCTCACAAATAAATCTCAACCCTTCATTTCTCAAATTCTTCCATAAAAGGATTGGATTTTGAGCTCAATAGGCCCATAATTTTAGAATTCTAATTGCACTCTTATGCTGTTCATTTGGTTTCATGAATTCATAGCTAATTAGATAACTTATTTCATTTGGTGCTTAATGAATCACTTTTATCTTCAATTGCATTATAATTAGTATGAATTTCATTTGAATCTTCCATTCTAGGACTGAATGTGTCACTGATTTTAAGCATAATCTGAGGGAAAACTTATAGCTTAAATCATACTATTTCTAGATAGAAAGCAATATGTCGGTTTCCTTTGGTTTTCTATGTTTTTAAATTGAATTTGATGATTCTAACTATTGATGTAATGACATATTGAAGTGTTTTATTGTACCTTATAGGTACATAATTCACACACACAATTATATCTAAATATTTTATAATTGTAGGATTCCTTCCTCATCGCATATGTTGATAGGAACTATTGATCGGGGACAGACAGAGAAATACGTATCAACTGCTTGGTTGCAAATCCTTCTTCTAAAAATGACAACCAAAGTATAAGCTGCATGGTGGATCCCGCATAAGTATTGCCTTATTTATTCCATTATGTGTAAATGGAGTTTTTCTCAGATAAGTTACACTTCAGCTTCTCAAACAGATTGATTAGCATATCAAAAGCATTGGAGGCAAAAAGACATAGAGACGACTCATGAGATCGAGGACAATAGAGAAGAATGAGCCAGCCTTTGGGTACGGTGGAGTTTCTATAGTAACAAGAAAAATATCAATATCATAAATAACATGATTGCATGAACACCTCTATCATTGATTACGAGTGCAGTGACTTGTGCGAGTGATTTCCAGTCTTGATTCCTTAAGGAAATTATGAATTGAACTGACTTGAATGGCCATAATAGAGATGTTTTAGTAGTAGACAAATACGTTGGGAAAATAACTCTTGTGCCTCCCTCTTTGTTGGTGAATTCTGGCATCTACGGAACCAAGCAATTTTAGATTGGCATTTTTTCTACTGTTAAAATTGCTGTAACAAGTAAACAAACAAGTTAGAGACTTCATCAGGTATTTAGTGCTATTTTTTATGATTCATGTCGATTGTGTCTAAGTTGTATCAAATGTAAGCCAATTCAAGGATATCATTGAAGATTGCCTAATATTTGGAGAAAGATGACATTCAGACTTTACATGTTCATATGAGACTCTTGATGATCAGTTTGATTCCTCTAAGACATGGAGACCCTTCATAATTTGATTGTTTCAGAATGTCTACTAGTATAGAGGAGGAATTGATAGGATCCAATGATAATGCTTCGGTTGTTGGCCTATTGGAAAGACAAAGAGTGGTTGCAGATTATCTTTCACAAGACTTACCTTATAAGTTATATGTAGATTATATCTATCTAATTGTTGGTTGTATACAAAATATTAATTTTTCTTTGAAAGTATTAGGTCATGAAGATGCAAAAATTCTTTTCCAAAGGCCAAGATTTCTATACTATGAATCAATAATGACATATGAAGGTATTCAAGTCAGGTATCATGATTTACTTCTAGAAATAAATTGGGAAATTGACTTGGGTCAAGTTGAAGCAATAGATGACAAAAACACAATTGCAATGGTTATTATTAATCCAAGAAACCCATGCGGTGTTGCTTTTAGACGAGATCATTTATGCGAGGTTGCAGAGACAACTATCTAATATTGTACATATTAATTATCTCAGATCAAGTAAATGGTTATCTTATTTTTGAAGTGAGAAGCCATTCACCCCAATGACATCCTTTGCATCTACTGTACTAGTGATAATTCTTGGGAATATTTCAAAATTATGGATGGTCCCTGGGTGACGTGTTGGCTAGCTGGCTACTTGTGATCCTTGTGGAATTTTGAAGAGAACTAAGGACAAATAGAGAAGCATAAGAGATTGCATTTGATAATTGCTGCAATGAGACTGAGTTGACGGCTAAACATGTTCAGATTCAGAGGGAGTCTAGAAATCTATCAGAGGAAACCTTGGACGAGGAGGTCAAAAGGTTGATATCAAATTTAGAGGGGGTCTGACATTTCATCATAAGAAACCTTGAACAAGGAGGTCATAAGGTTGATAGCTATTTCAGAGGGATCCTCATTATCATGAAGATTTTCTTAATGCATTCTTCTCTGTGAGGGAGAAGCTTGAGGTGTAAGTGCTTATTACCACCCTCTGATATGGTTCATGGTGGATTTCATGTGTGTGATGCCATGAAAACACCACGTGAGAGAGTTCATGGTGATTTTCTTGTACTTGTGTGTTTAACCTCTAGATGAGCCACAATGAATATCATTGTGAGGTGGCGATCTCACAATGATGAACACTTGTGCATCTTACCATCATTATGAGGTGATGATCTCACAATGATGGTTGATATCTCATGAAGTAATATCTATGGATATCCATAATGGTGGACATCACGTGAGGTGATATCTATGGATAAGTCATATTGGTGGATATTACACATGGAGATATCTACGATCCATAATGGTGGATATCATGTAAGGTGATATCTATGGATAGCCATAATGCTGGACATCACGCGAGGTGACATCTATGGAGATCCATAATGGTGGATATCACGTGAACTGATAGTTATGGATAAGTCATAATGGTTGATATCACAAGAGGTGATATCTTTCCATATATGGATGTAGCCATTATGGTCAATCATCACAATAAGGTATTGTAACTTGTACATGATAAGAAGGATTCCTCCCTAGCTAAGAGGGAGTGTTGAAGATAGCATCAGGAGGACATCAATGAGACATTTGGTTATCTCAAGTGATGCTTTGCATCACTTGAGACAATGATTGATTATATATTATCATTAATAAACATTATTGATATAAGCGTCAGGAGGACAAACCAGAAGCTATCGAGAAGGATTCATCCCTAGATAAGATAGAGCATTGATTTTATTGTAGGTATGGTTGGATTCCTTCAGGCTGACATAGTTAACATAAAGGTTGTGATATTGTATTATTATTAAGATAACATAATTATATTGTAATTGTGATATAATTATTATAACATAAATATTAAATATAATAATATAATTATTTTTATATTATAGATCATTTACAAATCTTATGCTTATTCGAGCATTAATTTTTTTATATTCAACCATCAAACTAAGATAAATATGAGCTCCTTACGAGTAGCCACACTAGAAACAACAAATGGAAGACCAAGAGTCAAATTATAAATCTACCTTTTACATTGAGAAAAATACAACCAATGGAAGACCAAGAGTCACAACTTAGAATTCCACAAAGATGTTCCTCTTGGGATTTGAACCAGTGTCTCGACAATGAGAACTCATTGCTTCAACCAACTAAGATAAACCCCCTGAACATAATAATATAATTATTATAATAATATTATATAATAATATAATTATTTGAATTAATTAATTGACCATGAGTGACGATCCTTGGTGAAGGGGCACCACCAATATATATTTAAAGGAAGATCAAATCTTACTCTTGGAGAAGAGACAAACATACTACACTCAATCTTCATAATGGAGAAGCAAAAGTGCTTGGGGGAGACAATTTTGGATTGTCTATGGTTGGGAGGGCAAGAGTTCCAGTGGTTAAACGAACACACCAGAAAAAAAACACCATCCGTGCCAATTTTTTCTTGTAAAAATCAACTGGTAGCCCATCTGCCCCAAGTGCTCTACAATTTCTCAAAGCAAGGATGAATTTATTGATTTTATCTACAGTGATCTCTTTACTTAGAGACTTTGAGTCTTCCCTAGTAACTATGCTTAGGATAATTTTTTTAATATTTTCCCTTACTACTTTTTTTCCTTGATCATTGCCCTATGAAGTAAAGAGCCCACTATAGAAGTGTTTGAAAGCCTTCAGAATGTCCTCCTGTTCTAGGATGTCACTTTCCCATATGATCTTAATTAGCTCCTTAGCTTCCTTGTACTTAAGTATTTGAAAGAATAGTTTGGAGCCCTTATCCTCATATTTTTAAGCCAATTCATTCTAGCCCTAGTTTTAAAGCCCATGATCCTGACATTTTGAAACCTTCTAAGGGAATCTCTAGTTTGGTATAGAACCTTTTTGGAAACAACATTGGTAGGGTTTGATTGGATACATTCTTCTACCTTAAACATATCATTGTGTAAATTTACCTCCACTTTCATCAAGTCCTTATCTTTATTCTTACCAATTGTTTCAAATAATCTCCTCCAACTACTGACATTAATCACCCATATTTCCCTAGCATCATGAAGCATAGGATTTCCTTTTTTGAAGGATCTTATAATGTTCACAACTTGCAATCCATCTTCATCAAGAAACAAGCTGGTGTTTAGTGCAAAATCCTCCCTCCTCTTGCTGGACTCAACATGGAAATTACAAAAGGAAATAATTGTATGAATAGAATGATGATCCTAAAGGGTGTAGGGAACAACCTTTACACTTCCTCTGTTAGTGTCCTTATTTAATTGAAATTCATCCTTATTGGCATAATACTTGTCTAATTTACTATAGATACTATTTGCACCTTGTTGAAATTTACACTATGTATACCAAATAATTTTAACTTCATTCTTCTTCCCTACTAGAGGACTCACCAATCTATGATTACTGATCATTTTTGTGTCAAAATAATTTTTCATCACCTCTCCATTCAAACTTAGAGCCTCATGTTTTTTTAGAGGGTTTTTCAATCATGTTAAAGTCTCCTCCAATTATCTAGGGGATGTCCTCCAACTGAGTCAGTCATTTCCAAATACCCACTCTTTCTCTATAGTCATTAGAGGTGTAAATAGAAAAATCCCCAAACTCCTTATCATTGATATCAAGGATTACCCACACAACTTTGTTGTAGGGAAAGCACCCTTATCTTATAATACGTTGGCTCCATTTGTATCTAATCAAAATAGTAGCACCCCTTACCTTTACTATGTTTAGTATTGAAGTGAACAAAATCCTTCCAAATTCATTTCAAGTTGATATCAAGAGTGAACTATATAACCTGAAGTTATTGAAGTAGTAGTATGCCAAGGTGCTCCTGAATGTGCTTAAAAATCTCATCACAACATATTTTCTATTAGGGGATTCCAGGCCCCTAATATTCCAAGAAATGTAATTCAAGTCTATAGTAACAACTTAAGGTTCAACATCCATAGATTCACTAAATGTGCTGTAAATTTGGCCAGTAGACCTCTAGATCATCTTCTCCTTTCCTTGTTCACCACATACCTAATGGGTCTGCCCCTTTTCTTTTTGAATTCAAAAATTTATTTAGCCCCAAGTGAGGAGTTACTGTCTCTTCTAATTATTTTCTTCCTTTTTGGCCTAAATTTTTGGTTGGAATTTTTAGATCCAAGATCCTTCATAGTTTCAAGAGGAGGCTCCTCATTGGACTTTCCTTTGTAAGGCACAATGGCCTAACAATCATTACTGAACTAAACCAACTTGTCTCCCTTCTTACAATTCTTAGGACTTGAAGACTCATTGCCTCCAAGGACAAGGATAGGCTCACAAATATGGTTAGGGAGCTCTCCTACCTCTATGTCTACTTGGTTGTGGTCAGAAGAGGACAAAGCCAAAACATTTAAAGTATCATTTAATTCTTAAAAGGGTTAGTGGGTAGGTGATAACCATTGGGGGGAAAAAAACATCACCGTTAAGACAACTGGGTCAATTTCTCATATCATTAGACATAGACCAAGGATGTTCTTCCCTACTATCCACCTCCAAGTTGGTAGTTAGAACTGAGTTCTCCTTATCCAACCCTTTGATCCCATCCCTTCTAGGGAGATTGGTGAGTCTTCTTATTTCATTAGGGCTGGTAGAGTTACTATCATCTTTGCTATTTCTTAGCCCCGGGTAGAGTTGGGCTTCAATTCTTTTCCTAGTATTAGAAATATTTTTTATCTTATCCAATAATAACTACTGATCATTCAAAGTTTTGTTCTTAGGAAGGGAGGTCTGAGGCCCAAACTCAAGGGAAGCACCAAGGTCAAGAGAAAAGGGAGAGGGGATGAGAGCATCTTTGGAATGAACAACATGTTTGATGGCTTGGTGAAAGTTTTAGTTGGGGCTAGGGTACTTTTATTAAGTACTTGTTTACCCTTTGGGTTTTATTTCTCCGAGACACCATTCTTAGGGTTAGGTTCGTGTCTATTAATATTCAAGAGAGGGAAATGTTTTCTCAAATGCCCTTCTTTTATGCATAGATAAAAAACATTTATTGTCCCCAAAAACTCAGCAAGTCATTATATGTGTTCATCATCTAGTTCAATACAAATTTCCACGTAAAAACACAATTTTTTTTTTGAAAAGCATAGTTAAAAGTTAGTTAAATACTTTAACATAGCTTATTAAATTAACCAAGATAAATAAACTTCAACATAATTAAGTTGGGAATTCCTCAATGGGAGTAATTTTTAGCTTAATACAACATTTTCTATTATAATTAAACTAACTTATTATAGCCTACCTTAAAACCAGAATGTGAGGAATTATTATACTCTACAGAAAATAAACTAACCACACATAAACAACATTTAGACTAGTATGTGTGGGTTTATTATTACCCCTTTATATTAAAATTTGAAATCACTAATAAATTTTTTATATATGGAAATCAAATATTTAACCCAGAATCATTTAATAAGAGGAATCTTAATCAATCATTTTAAAATGACTATAGTATTGTCACTAAGAAAATGTGCAACCTTAATTAATAATAATTAAGGACACTAATGAGACAATAACATTAAGAAAATTTATGCCAATGGATCATTAAATTAATACGCATAATATTCATATATAGATGATAGTGATTAATTAACGAGCTACACACTATTAAATACCCTTAGAAATATAATTATATTTTTATTATGACGAATATAAAAACCAAGATAATATTGGTCAAGTATGGTTATAGGCACCTAGCTTGGTAATGTTATTTTTACATGGTCAATACATATGGCCAATGTAATGACCATTGTAAAAATAATGTTATGTTGCAACTATATTAATTTAATACGCTTAATTCATGAGCTAGGCATAATTAAATAACCATATAATATTAATCATAGTTTAATTATTGAACTATAATGTAGAGGTAGTTGAAATCTAAGTTTTAATCCAACTCTAGGGAGGTTCGCCATAGAATGTCTAGAGAAATATGTTTTTAGTCAAACACACTATTAGCTAGATTTTGTTAAATTCTCACCTAGTAGAATGATGTAATTAATGGGGTAGATTATGACCTATTAACATCTAGATCATAGAATTCACATTTTTTTCAAAAATGTTATTAACCATACACTCATAGATTAATTAAAAGATTAAATTTATGATGGTTTGGAAACCCATCTAGATAAACTTATCTTTGCAACTCATGGGTCGAGGGACGTTGACTCACGTCATGATTCCCCTCAACCCTAATATCGACAAAGAACCAAATAAAACTCTTAACCTAAATCCTTTACCTATCCCTGTTAGTTTGTTTAAACATTTGTAAGCATGGGTTAACTAACCCTTCACCCCTTTTAACTATACTTTTCAAAAAAAATTTGTGTTTTTACATGGAAATTTGGGCATGACATTTTGGCTCTCTGAAAGGTCAACTCCAGGTTTAATAGAAATTATAATTTTG
Organism: Thuja plicata; assembly: GCA_018584345.1. NCBI lineage: Eukaryota > Viridiplantae > Streptophyta > Pinopsida > Cupressales > Cupressaceae > Thuja > Thuja plicata. Next base: position 2,587,424 of record MU223134.1, on the reverse strand, counting down.
GCATCCATATAAGGTAAGAGAGTAGGCAACTCATCCATGCGAAGAACATTACACAATGAATCTAGGGTTTTGGAGACCTATTCCCATAGTATGGGAGGGATATTATTAATAATGACCCATCTAGGGCATGATAAAGAAACCACTTCATCAACATTGGTTTCTGGGGACCATCTAATGGCTCTAAAATAACCATTCCCAATAGACCAAAATTATTTTCAAGCACTTCCTTCTGGCTACAAGAGTCTTTGAAAAAGATAATGAAAAGATCCTTTTGAATCACGTGCTAGAATAAAAAATGAAACCCTAGCTTCCTCACCCAAATCAACTGTAACTAGTTATTGAAATAGTTCCTAGAATAAATCTTATTATGAACTAGCACCACAAAAAATATAGTCAAATCCCTAAGCCTAGATTTCTCCTGGTTTAATGCGATAGTCATTTTGGAATTAGGCATAATGGTGGGAATAGAGTTCAATGAATGCTTACCAGATTGTCCTCCATTTGTCAAAGATACTTTTCCTTGTGTAACCACAAATTTAGCAAATTTTAGAGTATGGTGGTCGTTCTCTAGAGCCGCCTTGAAAGACCTACTTCCTAAGCCCGTCGAATCTGCATATGAGTTATGAATGAATCCAGAAGAGTCATTCTCCATAAAATAAGGGCTCAATAAATGCATTTTATCTTATTATTCATGTTAGTTATTTTTCTTTGAGCCTCATAATTTAAATATTTTCTCTTTGGTAAATCTCATGTTATTAATTAACATAACCTTTCTTGGAAACTTCCTAGCATAATATCCAATCTCTTACATATTGGGAACCTTTTTTTATACAACATACTACCCACGGTATTGTGGCCTACTTCTAGGACTCTATTTTTTACCTAGGAAATATAATAATTTAAGATTTTAGAGGTTGCATTCAAAGGATTGTAATTGAAGAGGGTTGGATCAAACCCCTTAGATGAAATGCTAATGGATATAACCCCTTTAATCTAGAATCGTACCTAAAATTAAGTCTCCTTTGCATTTATCAAAATGTTAAAATCACATTTGGTTAATGTTTTGAGGAATCAAACGAATTCATTTAGAAGTTATGTTTTGTACATATGTAGTCCCTCTTTTTTTTCATCGATGAATCCAAGGGACTTTATCGCTGATATAAACCACCAGCAGGATTTGAACCTTGGTGGCACCATAAAAATATTATAACTTAACTACACACTATGAGATGAACCTTGTAAGTATGTAGCCCTTATTATAATTTTTTTAAAAATGATTATATATTTTAATTTTCTTTTTAACATAGGATTTTCACCAGTTTTTACATTCTTTTTTGCATACATGAAAAGAATAGAAATGTAGAGAACAAAATTTTTAAAAATATATGTTTCCTAGGTGTTGATGTCCTTGTTTCAACAAAAAAAGAAATTAATTCAAATTCATACAAAAAAAAGTTATGCAAGATGACGTACATTGCTTTCCAAATTATAATTACTCTGATTAAAAAAATTAATTTAAAAATAAATAATACAAAATTATTAAATTATATCTAGCTAGATATTTGTGGGACATATATTTGTGGGACAATTCTATGTTTTGAAAATTAGAATGTGATCCTTTCTACATAAAATGTTATGCATGATAACATAAATGCTACTTTTTGAAAATTTTGTTTACCATTAAAAACTGAATAAAATTTATATAAAAAGATTCATAATTTATTTCTAAATTTTTTAAAAATGTAAATATTAAGAATATACTCACAAGGATGTCATAGACATTAGTTCCCATCATCTTCACATTCTTAACATGTTTAGATGTTATATGTGTCTGAAAGTGAGTGCATGGTGAAAAATGATGATTCCATTGTCTTGATTTGCCAAAAAATGGTTCTTATTATTGTGGGTTGACTTACATACACCACTTCCAAATAGGAGAAATAATTATATATATAGTTTTAGTTTTTAATCTATATTTCATATAGTTATGTGAATGAACACACAATCCTTTTTAGGGTGCCATTTACGTAGAGGGTTCTTTGTTAGCTACCACCCATCCTAGTGGAACAAGGATAAAAATATAGTTAATAAATTTTCTTCACATTTTAGGGGGTGTTTGATGTTAGGTTTAACTGTGAATATTTTTATGTTTACTTAAATCTCATTTTGATTTTCATTATTCAATTGATAGGTGGTTTTGTGTATTGGGTACCTAATACACAATACCTAAGAAATTATTTCTAAACAAATTATTTTATATTCATATAATATAATAAATACTTTAATGTCAATATGTTCTACACCGTATTAGATTCACATCTATGACAAATAAATTAATTATATGTTAATCACAACTTATAAAAAGAAAAACTATCTCAACAACTCTAATGAATTACCAACTAGTCAAAGCAGTTGTAAAAATTCTCACTTCTTTAATAATTCACAATATTACAATAAATTAGCACTTGTTGGGTGAAGGATGGATGAAACTCAATTTTTGATGGTGCCTCTAAAGGAAATGCAGGACCATCGGGAGTAGGTTGTGTGGAAAGGAATGATTTCGGAGTCAACTTAGCCTTGCAAGTTAAAAAATTAAAGGAAATGGCAAACAACATGACAGAGGTCACAACAACATTGTTCGTTATAAACTTGGTGAACAAAATGAAGATCTAAAGAGTACACTTGGAAGGAGACTCTCATAACATTGTTAACGTAATTATAAATAATGTTGCACAAGATTGGACAATAAATAAATTTATTAAAATCATAAGTAAAAATATTTTATGTTTCTAAGAATTTAAAGTCACACAACCTACAAAAGGGCAATTTGGCGGTGGACAAGGTGGGAAACTGGGCTATAAATATATTGTGAAGTAATGATAAACCGTGTTTTGAAGATTGGGACAGTGAATGGTACACAAAGCACAACAATGATTGTGAGAATTCTTTTCCATTTATTCAATGTGTCTATCAAGATGGGATGTTAATGTCATTAAATTGACACTTTCTGAATTTATTTCTTTGTAATGTTTTGGTGCACAAGTAGTAAAAAAAATAGTCGAGAGGATTCAAAAGTGTTGTCTAAAGCTTCACAGTGAAGACATTGTAGCAATATAGAGGTAAATAAATTTTAGTTTGGAAAATTGAAACCAATAGTTGGCCTTTTGGACAAAGAATAATGATGAAAGATTGAAGATTTTTTAAGGTAGAAGATCCAATGTTCTTTCAAATTGTCCATATGTTATTTGGAGAGGAATAAATGAATGCAGAATTAAAGTGCTAGATAAATGCAGATGTAGCTTCAATGTTTCTTGCATGGTACCTTGATACTAGCAAAATTATGGAGTTGTATGTTAGAGATGAGAGGTGTTGGAACATGGGAGCCTCCATTGTAGTGGTAGTTCTAGGGAAAGGTTTTAAGGCTCACAGAGGTACATGGCTGCATGTTGATGAATGTACACCACCTTTATGTCACTTCTTTATTTGGAGTGTTGTAGAGGACAAGGAACAGAGATGGATTCAGATTTCATCAAAGACGATGTACAGGAATGGGAAGAATCTTATCATGCCTGTGTTGGAAAGATTGTTTGGAGAGCTACAATGGAAATAATTGTTGTTTTTTCATTGATGTCAAACCTTAACTGGTGAGACTATTGCTATCTATTTGAGTACCATATCTATTGATGTGAATAAAAGGATAACAAGAAGACCGAGGAAAATAGTTGAGTTGTGGGTAAACACAAGGGTACTTGATCATTTGGCACATTGGAAAAGTGATATGTTGTTTATCTTTCACTGACAGTTCACTAAGAAGTTGATGCTAAGCAATGTGAAGTTGATGTCGAGAAAAGCAAAGTTGATGCCGAGCGAAGCCAGTGATGGCTGAGCACCAGTGAAATGCCAAGGAATACAGAGGCGACTAAGCGAAAGAATACTGTGTTGGCCGAGCAACACTATTTTGGTAATTGATGAGATTTGAGATCTCTAGCCGACATAATTGAATTTATTGGAATATGTGAAGTTTATTATGGATAATTAATTTTGGTCCACATTGATTAAATGCACGGGAAACTGTTATTAACACATGGATTCAAGATTTAATTGGTGATTCTATTGGAGAAATAAATTAAATGTAATGATGGAAAGATCCGTTGGATCTGACCTAACCTAAGATCTATGATCTTTATTAAGCGGAAAAGATTTTTTTGACCTAGATGAAGAGGTATATGATAACCTCAAGGGGTTATTCATGAAGAGAGGTGTGTGCAGAGTATGCAAGAGGATTTCATGGTTAATTGACTGACTGACATGATCTAGCAAAGAAGGTTGAGCAGAGAAGCAGAGAGAGATTGCTTGACGGATTTCCAGGCAAATCTGAAGATTGAAATGAGAATGGAGGCTACTCAGTAAATTAGCATAAGAGCTGAATTGGATCTAGATTGCAAAGTAATTTGTATGAATCAGATCAAACCTACTGATTACTTTCTAACCATTGTATGAGTTTAAATCCTTTAACTAGGTTGACCTAAAAGTCATTGTATAAATCCTTTGAGCAAGGTGACATTCATATTGGAATGTTCTAAGTCCTCTAACAAGGCCACTTTTGAAAGGGTGATAAAATCCTTTAACCAGGTCACATTTGAAAGTGTGTTTTGTAACCTTTAACAGTGTTGGCTCCTAACAAAGCTCACTTCAGAAGAGTGAAATTTTGGTAGCATGTTAGTGGTGGTTTTTCTCAAATTGGGTTTCCATGTTAAATAATTGTGTCAAAATGTGTGAATGCTTATGTTGTGTTTTACTGTTAAGTTTCTGCAAGCTTATTTCATTAGTATAGTAAACTGCACACTTTTATACTATTACCGCCGAGCAGATCTGAATTGTTCAAATTGGTATAAAGTTTTAAATGGGCACCTCTATACCTAAGGATAAATGATTCACCCCCCCTCTCAACTATTTTGAATTCATTCTAAAAATTGGTATCAAAGCTTAGTTATCTTGAAAATAGTTTGAAGGTACTTGGAGCAAAAGATCAAGATGTATAAAAGGGAGGTACCAAAGTTGAACAAGGATAACTTTCCTGCATGGAAAATTTTGATGAGATTTCACTTGGCTTGTATTGGTGATTCTACTAAATGTCATGTTGATCAATAATATGTAGCCCCTACAAGATTTCTCAATGCTGCACAGTTAAGAGAAAAGCAAGAACATAATCAAGCAATGTTGGCGATTGCATCATCCCTGAACTATCATGAGTTTGAAGACATAAAGGACTATACAAGTGAAAAGAAAATGTGGGATGCCCTAGAAACCATCTATGGAGGTGACACAAATGTGCTAAGAGAAAAATCTAAAAGCTTGAGAGGTAATTTTGATGAAATGAAAATGCAAGAAGGAGAAAATATAGTTCAATATTATGGTAGAATAAAGGAAGTTGTAAATGCTATTAGAGGAGCTAAAGGAACCATTGATGATAACACCATCATGAGAAAAGTACTGAGAATAATTCTTCCTATTTATGCTATTAGAGTATCTGCAATTCAAGAATTGAGATGTACTCTTAACAACAATTTGACTTTGGAAAGTTTGTTAGGCAGACTTACTGCATTTGAGATGTCAAATTTTGATAACTATACCCCACAAGCCATTGAATTTGCATTCAAGTCCCAGATGGTCCTCAAAAAATTCAACAAAGGAAAGAAATGTGTGGATAGTAACATTGACACTTCTGATGATGATCTAGAAGAAATTGAGGCACTTATGGAAAGAATAATATCTAGAGGAAAAGGAAAATTCAAAGGTAAACTTCCTATTATTTATTTTTCATGTAACAAAGTTGGTCATATTACTGCAAGATGTCTTGATAAGAATGACAAAGATGAAAGAAGAAACAACAAGTATAAAGACAGAAAGGATGACCAAGACTTTAGGAAGTACAAGGGTTACAAAGACAAAGGTAAGAAATCCTGCTATATAGCTAAAGAAGCTTTTGACAATGAATCTGATAAATCTGATGAAAATGATATAGAATTTGTGTATGTTGCAATGAAAGATGATTCTGATGATGATGAGAAAACTGCACTAATTTCTTATATGAGTAAAGGTGATCATTGGATTATTGAT
>MU223134.1:2559487-2576811 GCA_018584345.1 Thuja plicata | reverse complement strand
TATATATATGTTCTCTCTTCTCTTCTTCATTCATTTTTTTGTTCTCTCTTCTGTTCTCTTCCTTTGACAACAATGACAAAGGTGCATACAAATAAGTATCACTTCTTGATCACAAGTTTTAGAATGTCTTAGAAGGAATCTTCCAAAATCTTCACTTTAGAGCTCCATGTCCTAAACAAAATCTAACTTATATGAATCAATCCATTCAATGCAAAAGATGTAGTTTCAGCATTCTTCAAGTCTGTGGGTAAGCCTTTAGCCAATGAATCAACTGTAATATTTTTTAAATCTGTCAGATGTGCCTCAAGTATTGATAGCTTCAGAGTAATGAAGTTCCTCAGTAAATTGAATCTGTTTAGTACTCTCTCCTCCTCATTCTCCAATACACTGATCTCAACCAATATCTTTGTCACTTCTGTGTCTAACTCTATAGTGGTCTATGAAGATGTTTCACGACCATCCATTAACCTGTTCAAAGTTGCCCTTTCCTTGGCAATAATATCTTCAACATTATGAATGTGTCTGATAGGATTCATGCTGTAACCAAATAACTTTCTCCCATGTGTAATGCAATTCTTTGCATTTATCAGACAAGTTTTCAGAACTCCTAAGTCCCATGAGATGGACTTGCATACTTTTATCATATTCTTCTCTTCATATATTTTCTCTGCTTTATCCTCTGCAGTCTTCAACAAATTTTCAAAATGACCATCAAACTCATCAAGTGTGTCTTTCAAGTTCTCGATATCATCTTTGTTCTGGAATACTAAGGATACTGGAAGCAATTTGTTCATAGTATCAATAGCTCTTGAAATCACCTTTGTTTTCTTATCTCCTTTCTGTACTGATTTCTCCTTTTCTTTGTTTAGTATGTTGAGCGCCAGTTTCACCAGTTCATCTTCATCCATGTTATCGACATTTATATTACTACTTGCCAACAATAAGCTAGATGGTAAAGTTACCTCCTCCTTCTCATCTTCTTTTTTCTCAGTCTTCTGTCCTTCATCCTCTTTCTTCTCATCTTCCTTATTCTCCTCTTCCTTCTCAGGTTCATCAACAATAGAAGTGTCCATGGTTCCTGCAAAAGGGTCCTTCTCATCTTGTGAGGGGTCTAGTGTTACTACCACACCAAAAACATAGAAATCTATAGTAGTGTCTTCTTTACTCTCTTCATCATTAGTCTCTGTGTCCTTTGTGCTATCATCCATTCCCAATTGTGTAGGTAAATCTGTCTTAGGAGGTTAGTTCTCAATAGTATCTTCTTAAGTGCCTTCTGAGTTTCCTTAGTCACTTCATCATATTTCCTTGCCATTATCTTTAGTAATCTTGTCTTTTTCCTCAACATGGTTTTCAATTCTTTGACTATAGTATCTCTCTCATGTACAGATAACATAGGTAGCATGTCATCAATCTCTTTGTTTCTAATCTGATCATCTTCAACTTGTGCCAAACATTTTTGGCTTACCTATTTTGTATACAAATCTGAGGGTATGCTTCCTTCAACTTCCAAAAGTGTCTTCTTGAAACTAAGCATGTGTTCTATTACAATGTCTTCAATTTTTAGTTTATCTGCTTCTTCATATCTGTCATAATATTTATCATTGAAACCAATCTTCCTTGTTCAATTTCTCTTTTCTCCAACATTTTAATGTCAGGTTTCCATGCTTTATTCTTTTCAGTTCTCTTCTCTTCTTCCTCAGCTGTGCTCTTCTCTTTTGTCTACATACTAGATCTAGTTACTCTAGGAGTAACTTCCTTTGCTTGTTCTGCCTACTGCTTTGGTGGAGGTGTGTTATCAACCATAATTACTTTAGGGGTGGAAGGGGCATTAGTGCTTCCACTAGCTACTCCAAGGGATCTATCTTCCATATTCTTCTTCATATCTTTCAGTTCTTCCTCAGATATACTAGCCTTTACTCCACAGTCATGAATAAGATAAGCAATCTTTCTCTTCCTCTGTCCTCTATACTATTCTTCTCTTACCTTTTCTGAATTCTCCTCATATGTTCCCCATCTCTCTTCTGATGTATCAACTTTTGATGCAAGAATATGTTCTACTTGCATGCTGAGTACTTCAGAACTCACTTCATAACCCATAGGGTAACACCATTTCTTTCTAGGGGTCACTGCCTCAAAACATACACAGTCTATTTCAACTATAAAACAAATTGTGTCATTGTACTTCTCAACAATTTCCTCATGTAGTCAGTATCTACTCTTCATTTGTCTTTGTAGAATTTTGATCATTGCAAACAATTCTCCATCTACCCAAGTAGTGTTCTATCTCTTGTAACTCTGTGAAATCAAAATACCAGTGGGAACTCCAGTTTTCCAGCCACTAGGATGTAAACCAGGAAACTTGTGTTCAATATGAATGAACATGTGTACAAATATGATCCAAATCTGAAAATTTTTGTCCTGTCTTTCTTCACAAGCTTAACATTCTCAAGGAATTGCTGCGCCAATACCTCATATAGGTTGTACTGTGTGTTTTCCTTTATCATTCTCCAAGCCATCATAATCACTCCAGATGATACTGAATTAGGTCTGCTGCTGTACAAAAAATTGTAACCAAGTATCATTGCAATCAACCTTACATGTTTTTGGAAAATATAATTTACTGTCATTGCCCTTCTATCCCACTTCGAGTGTGTTAGGGTTTTGACTTCCTTCTTAACATGTTTCTCAACAACGGGAACAATTCCGGTGTTATTAAGACCAATAATCTCATGAATTAGGTCACTACATATCTTCATAGGTTGGCTACCAATCCATATGAATTGGTCATGAACCCTACTCATAAGTATTTTAAACCATTCATTTTCATCAAAGTCACACAAGTCCCTAATATTCATTATACTTAATTGACTGAGATGTTTCCATTCTTCCTTCATGACTCCAATTTCACACATGTTTTCAATTTCTGTATATATATCTCTGTCTTCCAATGTGTCATACTTACAGTGAATGTAAGCCCTAATATCTTCAACATGAAGTACGCTATGTGGGGTCTGTGAAAATGCTCCTTCTAGATCCTTTTCACATGACTTATAAGGATGTTTCCTAAATTTATATCTAGGACAATCAACAACATAAAAAATTACAGGTGCATCCATAGCTTAGATAATGTAGAATACCTTTCACATGCAGAAATCTGAGTTTATGCTTTGATCGATCACGTATGGAAGGTGTAGAAATGTTTGAATAATTCTGCTCTCTAATCTCCTCGGCTTTCTCCTTGTCAAATGATACAAAAATAGATCATAACGCGGTGCTTTATACAAGTTAGGTTATGATTTTTATTTTTCACTCCAAACTGTCTGGTCAACTGCTGAATCTCGCGATCAAAATATACAAGTCGGCTGATGATGTGCTCTTAGATATATGATCCATAATGTCAGCTCAACATATTCCCAAGCTCACATGAGCTCACTACATGATTTGCAGGGCAGGATAAATTCGTATGTGTTGCATTTAATGCTCCCCTAAGGCCATGATTGACCGATTAGGTTGATTCTATCTTGCTACCTTCAGGCAAAGATCTAGTAGCATCTACTGACTCTCCTTGAACTAATGTCTCACTAGTTTCTTTAATCTTCCATATCTTGCCACTATTTTTGTCTTCTGCTTTCTTAAAACAATTTTCAAAATCATTCTTCACATCTGCAATACTCTTGCCAGTATCATTTCCATTCTTCTGTGAATTCATAGGAGGTGGTGTTCTTCTGTTATGTACTCCATTATACCTGCAAAACTCTGCTATATGTCCTAGATTATTGCATTTGTAACATATAAGAGGTCTTCTTTCTTGATTAAATTGTAACTTACAGTACTTTGCAATGTGTCCAATGTTGTTACATTTATAGAATGTAAGTTTCATTGTAGGTTCTCTTCCATTATCTTTTCTATATCTAGATTGATTAGGTCTTCTGCATTCAGTCTTCTTGTGCCCATATCCATTACAGTTAAAACAATAACCATAAAAAGTTCTAAAAGGGGCATTACCTTTGTAGTCTCTCTTCATGTGTCCAAATCTGTTGCAACTAAAGCATATGCCTCTAAAAGGTCTGATCTGCTCTTTAGGTTCTTCAATAGATGGTTTCTCAGCATCAATCTTCTCATCTTATTTCTCTTCCTGATTATTTAAACATCCAGCTTCATTGAAGCCAATACCAGTCATGTCACCTTTAGGTTTCTGCTTATCTAACTGTTCATCAATCAAGTCACTGCTAGTGTGAACTTTCTCAATGTGTTTCTTTGCTTCAGTAAGTTCACCTTTCACAATTTGATTGTATTTCTCTAGTTATAATTATTTATTCTTGTAGTTGTCAGCTTCATCTTTCATTTGATTCAATGCATTGTTCAAGGTTTTTTCAGCTTTCTTCTTAGCATCCTCATGTATCTGTATTTATTCAGCCATATTCTTATTCTCAAGCTTCAGAGTCTCAATCTCTTCTTTCAGTTGCTTCACCTCATCTGAATTGTCCTCATTCGAGTCTTCTTTTATCTAAACCATAAGATCTTCTCTCTGAATTCTAGAAAGTTCAAGCTGTTCTTTTAGTTTCTTTATGAATTTCTCAGCTCTTCAGAGGTTGAACTTCAATTCTCCATTTTCTACTTTAACATTATCAAGGTCTTCAAGTGTAGCTTCAAAGTTCTCTTGTAAACCATTCAAGTCCATTTTGATCTCCCTCAAGCTGTTAGGATTTCTCTCCAAGGGCCAAAAGATCTGGTACCAATTGTTAGGATTGGATAATACTGAGAGGGGGGGGGGTGAATCAGTATTATAATAGTTAATTAAATTCTTCAACCACTTTAACATTAACCATGCAATTACAGTAAAGGAAATAACATAAACAAATAACACATAACTCATAACACCATGATTTGTTTACGAGGAAACCCTGGCCAAGGGAAAACCCCGGTGGGGATGATACCGACAAGCATGCACTAAAGTATAATGTCCCTGTAAGGAGAAATAGCCCTATTATGAGCTAAATATTACATAGTACATTTCCCTGTTAGAGGAATAAAAACCCTGTTAAAGGTTCACAACACCCTGTTAGGGGCCATTGAGCTTACAACTCTTACAATGTAAATCTGCTACAAAAGGTTCTCAGTGATGAACAAAAATAAGCATCACAAATGCTTTGATAGTTCATTTATAGCTATGCCATTCTCTACTTTTCCATTCGCATGTCTGCTCTGCATATCCTTCACTTTCTCACAATACCCTATCTTTACCAAAAAGATCTTACATATATATCCTTTTAACTTTACAAAGTTGACTCTTAGAATAAATATTACAAACAATACTAAGCGGCCTTCAATACAAAACATATTTAATATAGTAAACATTAAATGTATAGTCGACGCTCTTGCATAGTCAAAGTGTAGACTATCAACAACAAAAATATGTCTTCAATTTCTTGGGGTCCAAGTCTCACTCCTTTATTCTTTGCTGCTATCCAACTGCTCTGTATCGCTGTTCTCTGATGTCTGTCAGTCTTCAAATCCTCATAACTCTCTGTACAGTTATCCAAAACCAAATTGATCTTAGGTATATGCCAGAAATACTCCATACTGTCTTCCATTAAGCTTGCATGACTTAATTCATTGATCTCTATCTTCGACATCCAAAACAATACTGTATCTTTGTTTATATACTTAGTCGATTTTGGACATGCCAAAACTTAACCTCAAAACAATCGATCTTAAACCTAGATGTGTTGCCATAAATGACAACCAAAAAGTGAATCACATTATCCAAATTGATCACTTGCCAACAAGAAGAATCTGCATGATGAAGATGTCAACATCTTTGGCATTGTTGTCAAAGAGGGAGAAATATACTGAGAAAGATAGAGGGAGAAGTTTACTGAAAAAGAGGTTGATGAACATAAACATAAAAACATCAGTGTGATCATAGACACAGAGGGAGAAAAGTTTTCCAAGATGAGAATAAGAATGAAGCTAAAGACATTAATGAACATTTTTTCATATTAAGGAACACAGACATACTTTTTGGATTGTATGCTAACTATGGTTGAAAATTATTGTTTTATTGTTTAGTGTTGCCATCAATGCAAAAGAGGGAGATTGTTTGGAAAGCTACAATGGAAATGATTGTTGTTTTTTCATTGACGTCAAACCTTAACTGGTGACACTATTTCTATATGTTTGAGTACCATATCTATTGATGTGAAGAAAAGGATAACAAGAAGACCAAGGAAAATGGTTGAGTTATGGGTAAACACAAGGGTACTTGATCATTTGGCACATTGGCAAAGTGATATGTTGTTTATCTTTCACTGACAGTTCACTGAGAAGTTGATGTCGAGCAATGCAAATTTGATGTTGATAAAAATGAAGTTGATGCCAAGCGAAGCCAGTGATGGCCGAGCACTAGTGAAATGTCAAGGAATATAGAGGCGACCAAGCGGAAGAACACTGTGTTGGTCGAGCAATAGTATTTTGGTAATTGATGAGATTTGAGATCTCTGGCCGACATAATTGAATTTATTGGAATATGTGAATTTTATTATGGATAATTAATTTTGGTCCACATTGATTAAATCACGGGAAACCATTATTAACACATGGATTGAAGATTTAATTGGTGATTCTATTGGAGAAATAAATTAAATGTAACGTTGGAAAGATCTGTTGGATTTGACCTAACCTAAGATCTACGATCTTGATTAAGTGGAAAATATTTGTCTGACCTAGATGAAGAGGTATATGATAACCTCAAGGGGTTATTCATGAAGAGAGGTGTGTGCAGAGTATGCAAGAGGATTGCATGGTTAATTGACTGACTGACATGATCTAGCAAAGAAGGCTGAGCAGAGAAGTAGAGAGAGAGATTGCTTGACGGATTTCCAAGCAGACCTGAAGATTGAAATGAGAATGGAGGCCACTCAGTAAATTAGCATAAGAGATGAATTGGATCTGGATTGCAAAGTAAGTTGTATGAATCATATCAAACCTATTGATTACTTTCTAACCATTGTATTTGTTTAAATCCTTTAACCAGGTTGACCTAACAGTCATTGTATAAATCCTTTGAGAAAGGTGACATTCAGATTGGAATGTTCTAAGTCCTCTAACAAGGCCACTTCTGACAGGGTGATTAAATCCTTTAACCAGGTTACATTTTCCAGTGTGTTTTGTAACCTTTAACAGGGTTGGCTCCTAACAGAGCTCACTTTAGAAGAGTGAAATTTTGGTAGCATGTTACTAGTGGTTTTTCCCAAATTGGGTTTCCATGTTAAATACTTGTGTCAAAATGTGTGAATGTTTATGTTGGGTTTTACTGTTAAGTTTCTATAAGCTTATTTCATTAGTACAGTAAACTGCACACTTTTATATCATTGCTGCTGAGCAGATCTGAATTGTTCAAATTGGTATAAAGTTTTAAATGGGCACATTTGGACCTGAGGATAACTGATTCACCCCCCCTCTCAGTTATTCTGAATTCATTCTAACAGCCTGGGGGTCGCATGAGGAGATTCATAGAAAGAAGAAATAAAAATTATCCAAAGAAGACTTCTGGAAGTAACAATAACAAGGAAAGAAAGAGAGTAAAGGATAAACTACAATTTCTTTTTGTAAATTTTGTCTAAAAAAATTAATTTTTAAAAAGGTAGTTTTCTCTGAGTAGTAAATTCAAAAGCACATTTGTGATGTAGATAGAAAATTTATAAAGGTAGTGTTTTTGGTAGAATAATACAAATCTAATCCATCTAATCTAGACCATTGTTCAACCTCAAAATGTTTAACTTAAACAATATAATTTCTTAAGATCATTATCCTACTCTTTGTTTTATCATGATTTTGAGTTTAAACATGTTTCTAACCCATGAGTATTATTTCAATATCGTATTAGCACATGAGATTAGAATTTATTTATTTTTATTTCCTATTAAATTTATCTTAAAGATTGGTTATCTTTAATCTTTATTTTCTTACCTATGGGTTAACTTTTACGCTTATCATTTAATGATAATTAAACAAAAAACTCTAAGCTTACTTTATATTTGGATGGAATAATGATTATAAATAAAATTAAATAACTAAAATTACAAAAGATAACCAACATAAAATTATATTCATAACAATGAAAATAATTATTCATGTTCACAATGTAATTAATATCTAAGATTACTTTGATGGTCTCAACTTGTTAACTATATAAAATAATAATGAAAGAGATCAAATTTTTGATGAACTATAACTGATTGAATGTTTGAAGATGATAAGTTGATGATCACTGAGCTACAAAAGTGAATGCAAGACATTAAAATAATCAATGTATTGTATTGTCATTGATGTCAACTTGATATGGTTTGATTGTTCATACAGATAGTATCATAACCTTGAAGATCTGAAGAGAAAAAGTTTGTGGTCGGTAAAACATAAAAAGTCAGTATACACTGAGTGACAGTGAACACCAAGAATTTCACAGTGTATACTGAGTACAACAGTAACTGAGAAAGTGTATACCGAGCACCGCAGTTGCTGAATTTGATGACCGAGCATAACTGAAGTTGATAACCGAGTATATCTAGAGTTAAAGAATGACAAAATTACTTAGTTGGCAGAGCTAAAATTTAGGGATTGACTGATTGATTTTTTTATTTCAACGATCAGTTAAACTAAAGCATGGAAGGAGATTTAAAGTGTGTTTTATTCACAGTTATCAAGGAGATATTTACAAAATAAAACTAAAGGAGAACTTTACAGGATAAAGAAAAGCATGGTAATTTTTACGGATCAAGAAGAGATGTACGAAAAAACAAGGAGATTGAACGGCTAATCATGTCTATATAAAGAGACAAGAAATTTATTATCAAAGAGAGGAATGCTGAATATATTTTTGCGTGAAGAAAGAACTCTTAATGCAGATCTGATCATACAGGTTGAAGAACAGAGCCAAGGAATTCTGCAGACACCGAGTAACAACGGACAAAGCATTCACCGAGTAGAATAAAGAAAGAAAGAAAAGGAACTGAAGTGTATATTGATCAAAGAGGTATTATAGAACTAAAAATAGATCAGAATATTTTCATATCAAAGTTGTATTTTGAACAGATCATTTAATGTATCAGTTTAACCATTGATTCAAAAAATATCTTAACCGAGTGGGATTTAACCATCTTTATTGTATTGAGATACTCAAGAGTATCAAAAGGTTTTATTGTTGACAACATAGTGAGTGTTAGGTCAAAAGATAAATTGTTGGGTTTAAATCCTCTAACAAGGTCGCACTTAACAGTGTGTATTGTAACCTTTAACAGGGTTGGCTCTTCACCGAGCTCACTTCAGAAGAGTGAAAATATTTTAGGTTAGCGGTCCTAGGTGATTTTTTCCATATTGGGTTTCCACATTAAAATCTATGTGTTAAAGGTGTATATAATTCATTGCATTGATATTTTGTTTTACACATCATTGAAACTAGATTGGTTGGTTAACTCTAAGTTTATTTGCTGCTACTCGGTAAAGTCTAGAAAAGATAAACAATATATCTTACCGAGCAGTTTATATTTGTTAAGATTACGTGTGGCACACATCTTGATGAAACTAGGACTATAAGATAACTACAGGTATTATATTTGAGATATAAGTTTTTGGTTGAATTTTTGGAATAATTATTAAGGCCACTGATTCACCCCCATCTTAGTTATTCTAACAATTGGTATCAGATCTTTGGTGTTTGGAAGAAAAATTTAAAGGGACTTAAGCTAAAGATCACAAGATGAGTAAAAGGGATGTGTCTAAGTTGAACAAGGGCAACTTTGCATCATGAAAAAGAAGGATAAGACTTCATCTATCTGGTATTGGAAATGATGTTACACAACACTTGGATACTAAATATGTTGCACCTACTGGACCTCTGACTGTTGATCAATTGAGAGAGAAACATGAACACAATTATATGATGATAGAACTTGCCTCTTCACTAAAAGATGTTGAATTTGAAGATATGAAATCATGCACCTCTGCAAAGAAAATGTGGGAAAAACTCAAGCTAGTACATGGAGGAGATACCAATGTGCTGAGATCTAAAGCTGAAAGCCTAAGAGGAAAGTTTGATGACCTAAGAATGAAAGAAGGAGAGAACATCATTTAGTACAGTGATATAATCAAAGAATTTGTTAATTCTATCCGTGGAGTAGGAGTACTTGATGAAGAAATAATTGTAAGTAAAATTCTGAGAACCTCATTGCTTGTTTATGCTATTAGAGTATCTACAATTCAAGAAATGAGAGCAATAGTTAGTAACAATGTTACTCTTGATAGTTTGATTGGTAGACTTATTTCATTTGAGATGAACAACTATGACAATAGTGTCTTACCTACTATTGAGTCTACATTCAGGTCTTCTTTGAAATAAGCAAATCTAGTAACAAACACACTATGAGAAACACTAGTGACAGTTATAGTGATGAGAAAGAACTTGATGAACTTGAAGCACTAATGGCTAGGAGATTACATAGAGGTAAAGGAAGATATAAAGGTAAATTACCATTTGTCTGTTTTAATTGCAAAGAAATTGAAAATTTTGCTGCTAGATGCCCTAACAAGAGAAAGGATGAAAGATATAGACAATGACAAATCTTATGTATAGAAGTATGACAGAAGTGATGACCGAAACTACAGAAGCTACCGACACTCTGATAGAAGAGATAACCAAGATTACAAGGACAAAGGTAACAAGGCTTGTTACTTGGTTGAGAACAAAGCTGAAAATGTAGACACTAACTCTAATAAAGATATTGAGGTATTATTTGTTTCTATGAAGGATGATTCAGACAAAGAAGAAAGGTATGTTGAAACAACACTCATATCTAAAATTAGCAAAAATGATGTTTGGATTATTGATAGTGGCTATACTCATCACATGACTAGAGATAAAATAAAATTTTGAAAATTTTGAATATTAGAATGGTGGATCAGTTAGGATGGGTAATGAATCACCTTGCCCAGTTGAAGGAAAAGGTACCATCATGTTGAATAATCTGATCATATGTAAAAATGAATATTGGGTGAAATGAATTAACTATAATCTATTGAGTGTTTCACAGTTGAAAAATATAGGACACCAAGTTGCATTTGAGAACAAAAAGGCAATGATCTATAATGGAACAAGAAAGTTGATCGGTACTGGTGAACAAACACAAGGTAATCTATTTTACCTTAATAATACTGAGACCAGTTTTATATTGGCTAGAAATGAAGACATTTGGTTATGGCATAAAAGGTTATATCATGTGAATTTTGACAACATGGTTAATATAAGTAAGAAAATAAAAGTAAGAGGCTTACCAAGTATTTCAAAGCTCGACCATGTTATGTGCAATAATTTTTAAATAGGAAAAATGACAAAGTCTAGTTTCAAGAGAAAAACCTACACATCTAATGCTATTCTAGAGTTAGTCCATACTGACTTATGTGGACCATTGAGAATAAAGAGCTATTATGGTGATAGATACTTTATTCTATTTGTTGATGACTATTCTAGGATGATGACTGTCATGTTATTAAAAGAGAAATCTGAAGCATTTAAGATGTTGAAATGGTATAAAGCTAAAGTTGAAAAAAGTGGAAAAGAACTTAAATATTTAAGATCAGACAGAGGATGAGAATTTATTTCTGATGAATTCACTAAGTTTTGTAATGATCATGGGATTACAAGACAAGTTTTTGCACTAAGAACACCACAGCAAAATGAGATTTTTGAAAGGAGGAACATACCAATTCTTGATTGTGCCAGAACACTGATGATTGAACAATAAATCACACAAACATTTTGGAGAGAAGTTGTAAGTACTGATGTCTATACACTGGACTGAGTTCAATTAAAGAAAGACACAAATAAGACACCTTATGAGCTATGATATGGATACACACCAAATGTGAGTTACTTTAGAATTTTTGGAAGTTAATTTTATATACTAAAAGATGATAGAAATGGAAAACTTGACTCTAAAAGTGATGAAGGAATATTTCTAGGATATTCTACTAAAAGCAAAGCTTATAAATGTCTGAACAAATCTTCTAACAAAATCATTGAGAGTGAAAATGTCAAACTTGATGAATTTGCTGAGAAAAATGATGAGGAAAGGAAAAAGGAACCTGAAGATTAAAATAGATTTGTCTACATTGAAGAACCTAACACCTTGCCCAAGAGAACAATGCAATCGAGCAACATGATGCAGACACTGAGAATCAGGAAAATGCTCACAATGTTGAACTGAGTGATGAAGATCAAAAGGAAGAACATAGATTTGAACCCGTACTTTCTAAATATGTCAAAAGACACCATCCACAAGACCAGATCATTGGGGACAAAAGAGAAGGAATGAGAACAATAAGTAAGTAACTTAACAATAGATATTTTATTTGTGATTTTGAGCCTAAATATGTTGATGATGCACTTGAGAATCAAGAATGGGTTAGTGCAGTGAATGAAGAGATTGAACAGATTGAGAAGAATAAAACATGGACATTAGTACCTAGACCGAGTGAAAAAAATGTTATTGGCACCAAATGGATTTTCATAAACAAAATTAATGAGAATGGAGAAGTCACAAGGAACAAAGCAAGGCTGGTATGTAAAGGGTATGTACAAGAAGAAGGTATTGACTATGGAGAGAACTTTGCACCCGTTTCTAGACAAGAAGGAGTAAGAATTATACTTGCTTATGCTACTTTTAAAGGATTCAAAGTATACCAAATGGAAGTTAAATCTACATTTCTGAATGGAATACTAGAAGAGGAGGTATACATTGAACAACCTGAAGGGTTTGTTGACCCTAACAAGAGGAACATGGTTTTTAAAATACACAAAGCCTTGTATGGATTGAAACAAGCACCGAGAGCATGGTATGAAAGAATTTAATCTTATCTCATCAGTATTGGATTTGTTAGAATAAGTGACAACAATAATCTATATTTGAAAGGAGATACTGATGATAAGATTTTGATTGTTGAGATATTTTTTGATGATATCATATTTGGAGGTAATGATATACTATGCAAGTCATTTGCTGATGAAATGAGCAAAGAATTTGAAATGTCAATGTTTAATGAGATCCAATTTTTTCTTGGTCTACAAATTCTACAATAGGCTGAAGGCATCTACATCACACAATCAAAATACATCAAAGAAGTTTTGAAGATATTCAAGATAGAGAACTCCAAACCAGTTGGAACAACTATGGAAACTGGATGCAAATTGACAAAGGAAGACAAGAAAACTGAGGTAAATGAGACCTTATACAGATCTATGATTGGTAAACTAATGTATGTTGTACACACTAGACCTGATATAGCACATATAGTTGGTATAGTTGCAAGATTCTTTGCTTACCCTAAGGAAACACACATGATTGCTGTTAAAAGAATTTTGAGATATCTGAAGAATATTGAAGACTATGGTTTGTGGTACAATAAAGAAGGTAAATTTGAGCTACAAGTTTATATTGATGTTGATTGGGCTAGAAACATAGATGATAGAAGAGCACTACAAGAGGAGCATTCTTTACGGGTGACAAACTTGTCACATGGATAAGTAAAAAGCAAGGATGCATATCTCAATCAGCTATAGAAGAAGCATATGTAGCTACTGCTACAAACTGATCTAACATTACATGGATCAAGCAATTGCTGAAAGGTATGAATGAGGAAATTCTTGACCCAGTAATTATCTATTGTGATAATACAAGTTCTATAAACATTTCAAAGAACCCTTTGATGCATGCTAATACAAAGCACATATCTATTAAGTATCATTACTTGAGGGAACAAGTACAAGAGAAACAATTAATACTATAATATGTATAATCCAAAGAATAAATAGCAGACATATTCACAAAACCATTGCCAAAAGATACATTTGAATACCTGAGAAATAGACTAGGGGTTCATCCCTTGTCTACTGGTCACTAAGCTGACTTGGAGGCTGCATCAGCCTACACATTACCAGAAGATTAATCATGTTGATGCAAGCTGAGATATGTACTACAATGACATATCAGTCCACTGAAGGGAAATAAACATTGTATATTTTTTTTGGCATTGCTATCAAAGGGAGAGAAAGATTCAATGAAATATCTATTAGGGAGAAGAGAAATATTCAATGAAATATCCATCAGGGAGAAGAGATTGAGATTCAATGGAGAGAAAGACTCAATGCAATAACCATCCATCAAAGGGAGAGAATAGGAGAGAGTTAACACTGCATATCTATCTAGCAAAAAGGGAGAAGAGATTCTACAAGAAAGGGAGAGACATAATTACTACACCTATCCATTGAAGGGAATATAGAAAGGGAGAGCATATAGTAGAATCAAATCTACAGCGAGAGATGTATGGTAAAAATTTCTTTTGATTAAACATATTAAATTTGAGCTAGAAGAGCTTACTGAGATTCAGATATTTGAATTGGTTATAGAACAATAATTTTGGTATGTTATGGCATGTTCTATACTGCATATTTGATATTGTGTTGTGATCAATGCCAACAGGAGATATTGATGAACTATAACTGATTAAATGTTTGAAGATGATAATTTGATGATCACCGAGCTACAAAAGTGAATGCAAGATATTAAAATAGTTAATGTATTGTATTATCATTGATGTCAACTTGATATGGTTTGATTGTTAATATAAATATTATCATAACCTTGAAGATATGAAGAGACAAAGTTTATGTGGTCGGTAAAACATAAAATGTCAGTATACACCGAGTGACAATGAACACTGAGCACTTCACAGTGTATACCAAGCACAACACTAACCGAGCAAGTGTTACCGAGAATGTGTATACCAAGCACCAGAGTAAGTGAATTTGATGACCGAGCATAACTGAAGTTGATAACCTAGCATATCTGGAGTTAAAGAATGACAAAGTTGATTAGCTGGCAGAGCTACAATTTAGGGATTGACTGATTGATTATTTTATTTCAACAATCACTTAAACTAAAGCATGGAAGGAGATTTAAAGAATGTTTTATTCATAGTTATCAAGGAGAGATTTACATAATAAAACTAAAGGAGAGCTTTACAGGATAAAGAAAAGCATGATGAGTTTTATGGATCAAGAAGAGATCTATGACAAAAACACAGAGATTGAGTGGCTAATCATGTCTATATAAAGAGACAAGGAATTCATTATCAAAGAGAGGAATGCTGAATATATTTTTGTGTGAAGAAAGAACTCTTCATGCAGATACGATCATATAGGTTGAAGAACAGAGCCAAGGAATTTTGTAGACACCGAGCAATAGAGGATAGAGCATTCACTGAGCATAATAAAGAAAGAAAGCAAAGGAGCAAAAGTGTATATTGATCAGAGAGGTATTATAGAACTAACAATAGATCTGAATATTTGCTGTAAATGAAGAAAAAAGGGGATAAAAAGATTGTTTATTAATTTTTGTTTGATTTGCTTAGAGTGTGTTAAGTTCCTTAACCCTACTTTACATTTAATTGAATTTGATTGATCATATATTGCAATTGTGATTAAGGAAAAGATAAGATGTTCCACCTTTATCCCCAAATGCACAAATGAAAGATCTAAGTTGATCAACCCAAAAGAGGGATTAATGCACAAATGAATCAACCATTCAGAAAAGAGAACAAAGAGGGAGATCTTAAATTCTGTTATTTGAATAAATAGATATGATGTATGATAGTAATTGAAGAAATAGGAGAAATGTACTAACCTTAAAGAATTGCAGATCAAAGAATGCTATTTTCTGAGGTCTGTAGATTATTTCTAGAAAAACTAAAGTATGATCCGAAACCGGAACGCAGAGACAAAAAAACCCATAAATATTTTTCCAATCCAATGTCATCTTATGAAGAAGGTTGACCTTGACCCACAAATGTCAACCTTGACCCAATAATGTCGACCCTGACCTGCACAGGTCTGACATAAAATCTGTCTGCGGAGCCCAATAGAAAGCCGAAAAGGGTATCCAGATATGTGTCCAAATCTACAGTCCCAAACCTGTACCTACAATAAAAAGAGGTTTTTTTGTTGGGGGGAAGGGGTTTGCCTTGGTCAAACCCCAGTTTTGGAATTAACCTCAAATATATGTAATTGAAATTGCAGAAATAGACAAAGTAAATGCATAAATTTACCTTGCTTGAAAAAGTCCTTGTAGAGGATTTGAATCCTTGAGTCCACAAGTATGTATGCACCAAATATGTAGAATGTAGAATGGTAGGATGTCTTCAATCTCTTGCTTGTAGATCTCTAACACCAAGTCTTGAATGGGTTCTTGAATTTGGAAGAGGCTTGGAAGAAAATGGATGGAGAGATCACCAAAAAGGGCACTATGTGGTTTAAATCCTTCAATGGCCTCCCATGGTTCTCTTTGAATGCTTGAAGGCTTGATGGTGGATGAATCCTTGCTTCAAATATTTCTTGATTGCTTTCTTTAATCTTCACTTGATGATGTTTCTCAATTTCTCAAGGATGCATAGGCTTCAATAGAGGACTTAGAGAAAATGAGGGGAGAAAGGCTCCCTTTTATATGAAACTAGGGCACAATCTTCTAAGGAGGCTGACATAGGATAATTAAATTCCAATTAAATACTTTAACCCTAGGAGAGTGTTAGAGTAGTCGAGTATTGCTAATAATTAAATCAGTTAATTATTAGTTCATCTACTCTTTGCTTAAGTTAGACTTAGGAAAGTTTTCATTTCCTAGTAGTTTCTCTTTTAGGGTTTCGGTATCCTTTATAGGGAATCACCGCTTTGTAATTCATAAGGAGATTGTATTGTAATTTCATTATGTTAATAGAAGCTTATTTTCTGTTAAGCTGATTTTCCTGTCTTTGGCCTATTGGCCGCCATAGCTGATTCTCTTCTGTTTCTTCTATCTTCTGTCTTTTGCTTCTGTTTATGTAATAGCTATGCATGCAGGTGTTCTTGGGAAGATTTGATGGTTATCAAATTCTACATGGTATCAAAGCTGATCTACTATTCGCTGTTCCTATTTTATTGAAGCACAGAGGGTTTCAGAAGCTTTTTCAGCTTCTTTCAGTGGTTCTGGGGGGTCTCTATTTTTGGAGGCATTTTTGGCCCAAACGGACACTTCCATTGCGTCCAGAAGGCCTAAAAATCCCAGAATCTATATAAATCTTGTCCGATTTGGACACCGGGGCCTCCGAAGAATTTTTTTCGGCCTCCCAAGGCCGTACGGGCACGAAAATAAAAATAATAATTAAAAAATGACATATTTTTTTAATGTTTTTTAACGGTTTAAAACCACGCGCAGTGTGTTTAAATAAGGCGCCACCGGGGG